>CM040996.1:3782892-3803738 GCA_022985145.1 Pangasius djambal | reverse complement strand
ATATATATATATATATATATATATATATATATATATATATATATATATATATATATATATATATATATATTTTCATATGTAAATATGAAAACTCACACTATATTACTCTGGACAACACTAACAGTGTGATATCTTTTCTGCAAACAATCCCTCTTTTTTTAGAGACTTAATTTATGATTCTTCTTCAACTTGAGTGCCATTGTTAATCGGCTTTCATTCTTTAACAAATAAGACTAAGACTGAAGTGTTGGCTGGCAATAATGTCTGTTGAATGACAAAATTGCTCATCGTGCATCTTTTGTCTCAGTACTCAGTAATAGTATGTGCTGTGGACCGAAATGAATTCAGTTTTCCTATTATGATTTTTTTGTTTTTGCTTCTACAGATTATCTAAAATAGTGACCATGCTGTGGACAAGAGAGCGTAGCTATTCTGTCTTGGTTGTCGACAGCATCACTCTGATCACCGGTCTTCCTGCCAACCTGCTGGCTCTCTACATTTTTATCCGAAAGGTGAAAGAGCGCCCTACGCCTCTAGACGTGCTCTTGCTCAGCCTTACCATCTCTGACCTTCTCTTCCTCTTGTTCCTCCCATTGCGCATAAACGAAGCGGCCAACATGAAATGGACCATGAGCTTCTTCCTTTGTCCACTCTCAGGATTTATCTACTTCAGCACCATCCACAACAGCACCTTGCTTTTAACGGCTATCAGTGTGGAGCGCTATCTGGGAGTGGCCTTCCCTGTAAAATACAAACTCAAGCGAAATCCCCGATATTCTGTGATCGCCAGTGTCCTATTCTGGGCACTTTCCATGGGCCACTGCAGTATTGTCTACATTGTGGAGTACCATAAACACAGCAATGACACCCTCAATGATCTGTCCAACAGGACTTCTTGCTACAAAGAGTTTAGCAAGGAGCAGTTGAAGCTCCTTTTACCCGTCCGTTTCGAGTTGTTCATTGTCCTCTTCTGCATTCCTTTTCTCATCTGTTGCTTCTGCTACATCAACTTCATCATTATCCTCTCTCGCTTACCTAACTTCAACTCTCAGAAACGCTCCAGGGCCATTGGGCTTGCTCTGGTCACCCTCCTGGTTTTCATCATCTGCTTTATACCGTTCAATGTGTCCCATGTGGTGGGTTTTGTTGAAGGGGACAGTCCATCTTGGAGAGTCTACACAGTACTACCCTGCACCTTCAATGCCTGCTTGGACCCCTTTGTCTTTTATTTCTCCTCATCAGCAGTTCGGGGGACTTTCAACCACATGATGCAACGATTCCACAATTGGCTACACCGTTCCTGCGGTCAGAAATTCAACTGTCTGTTAGGCCGTACTACTGCTTATGAGGAGAGAACACAGAGTTCCAATGATACTTCTCGCTAGAGTCTAGTATTGCAGATGAGCACATATTTTTATTAGTGCTCACACTATGAATGTCTTTACAGCCATGTTGCAGAGAAGTCCTGCAGTTGTTGGTGGAACAGTTGTTTATGGCCAGTATAATTTAACCCTGATTACACAGCACAAAGGTGTAGCTAGGGGGCGAAGTTTTAAACCCCCTGAAAGATTTTATAACAGTTTCCAATACCTATTTGTATACCTATGGTACAACACATGTAAGTGATATACCATTGTTTTTCACAGTAATTGCACGATAATGATGTTCATAGAAGGTAATCATTACGATTCCTTATTTAAACACCCAAAATGTCAAACGAATGAGTCCCTTGGTGTGTTAATCATATTTTGTTGCCTACCAGCTGAGAAACATAATTAACCAATCAGGATCATGCATTTTTTCTGTTAAACAATAAGTCAGTTAGCTACCCTGGCTGAGCTGAGAGCCGATCAAATGCTGGAGGTAGTGCAGAAGGAGAAAAAGAAGGGATCTGTTTTTTTTAAGGTAAATAACAAATTTCCCCTTATTACTAACATGCTATTTGATCATTTCCAGTAGAATTGTCATAAAAGTAATTTATTTCCTATGCCTATTAATACCACTGAGACAGTGTGCCCTCTACTGCACCCTCTACTCGCCTGCTCAGAACAGTGTTCTCCTTTAAAAGCAGTATTAGTTGAGCAGTAATGCAGAACTATTTAGCCTTTTGATATTTTGCTTCTACAAAAGCTATTATATCCAATTATATACTATGGTTTATACAGATATACAGATTTTTTTGCTAACTTTTGAAAAGAAAATGAGTGCTTCGATATTTTTGCATTTCTAAATAATGAATTTTAAGATTACTGCTACAACCTTTAAGATTTATGAGATATAGTTCTGAGTATCTCTTTTTATGACTTGTGTCTAATTGAGTATATGATTATTATTCCAGAGGGATCAGTGTCCATGATGAGTTTTGAATTGCCATCTGTTATTAATGCAGCCTTCTCTGTAATGTGACTCAACTGTCTAGACACTTTCACGTCTGTGAGAAAATAGTTAATTTTTTATTATTAATTTTTTAATAATTAAAAAAAAAAAAAGGATAAAAATTCACTTCTGTTACATGTGTCAGACAGAGAACGGCAATCAGAGGATGAGCATGAGAAAGGACAGTGTCACAGGTAATATCTCACACTTCAGAACCACAGAATGCCTGTCACCACAAAGTAAGATCTAACATAGCAGGGAAACATTTGTGGATTTTCACTTCACATTTTGTGTTATTTACACTTACCATTTTGTTTGTATTCTTGGTCACTTTTTCTATCCACTTTCAATATGTATCATAGTTCTTTGAGTTTTGAATGTCAAGCCATTTTTGATTGATTTATTTTTAATTAAAGAATCCTTTTAAATTAATCCAAAAATCCTTATATACTTGATGAGCCATCCAGGAGTGGACATCTAAATCTGAAGTATCTGTGTCAAAAGACAGCACAGCAACAAAATAAATGTCTCACTGTGCGACAGCAGGACCAGACGGGGCAACATGTATAAACTGGATCACTGCTATAATCAAAGAAAGATCTAGCAGAGCAGGGAAGTGTTTGTGGTTTTTCACTTCATTTTGTGTTACTACACTTTCCATTTTGTTTGTATTCCTGCTTACTTTCAGTATGCGTCATAGTTCTTTGAGAAGTTATTTGAATAAATATATCAAGGCATTTTTGGGCTGATTTATTTTTCATTAAAGAATCCTGTATAATCTGGATTACTGCTACAGTCATAGAATTATTATATTTGTGGTGAGCCAGCCAGGAGTAGACATCTAAATAAACCTGTAGTTAGATAGCACAGCAGTCAGCGGGTCAAAGAACAAATACCATATTGAGTGAGACCCAGTGAGGGCAAAATGCATAATCCGGATTAATGCCATAATCAAAGAATTATTGTATTTGTGGTGAGCCATTCAGGAGTGGACATCTAAATCAACTTGAAGTATCTACATTATTAAAACAATTAGAACTAAAATAATTCAAATGAAATAAGTTAATTAAGTTACGTTTTCTCCCTTTAAAAAGCACCATTCTTTTTAGAATTTAACATGCAAATTCAAAGAAAGAATATCATTATTCTCCCATAAAAGAAGAATTGGAAATTTGTCAAATTGTACTCAGGATTTGGTATCATGTTTATGAGACAACCTAGAGAGTGAGCACTACAATACAGCCAGTTAACTGAGAGAATGTGCCAGGAAAATGTTTCAGTTTAGCATTCGTTTAAAATTGCTGATGTAAAATGGCTGATGCTTTTAATGTTAAATCATCTAGGTTACAGAATTACAGCTGCAGTAAGGAGAAATTTGTGTAAACTAAACTACTCCCTCAAGGCCTGGAATTCACGTAGATATTGGGTTTGTGAAAGTAAAACCAGATAAAGAGGCTTGGAAGATGTCCAGTAGAGGGAGCCAAAAAGGTGTAGAATGGTATCAGAGCCTGAAGTACAGAATTATCACCCTGAACATAACCACGGCCGTTTCTGAACCTTTGGGGGTCCTAAGTGACATCATACTCGGTCCCTAACTTCCCCACCTACCCCAGTGATATATCTCAAGTTGCAGACCACAAGTGGGCCCCCTACAAAAAGCCTACATCATTGTAACAATGCTGCTGATGAATTCTTAAATCGAATTGGTCAGAAGGTCTTGATTAATTTTTGATAACAGCTGCTCTAACTTTTATTGTTTCTATAGTAACAGCTCAAGCACAGTGACTTGAATGGCTCCATGTAATGGAAGGTTAATAATAACGGATTTAAAAAAAATGTTATTTAGCAAAGAAAAACATAATGGTTGATATGGTGAAGTTTTCTGCAAAGAGATATTTAACATTAATGGAAGGAGTATCCAGTGCCAACTTTATAAATCAGTAGGTTTTCCACTAAAGATGTCTTCATGATGGAGGACTCTTTTCTTGGTAACAAAAAAATTCATGTTTTCTTCTTAATAACTTCAGATGAGAGGAGAAAGAGAGACCGGTGAGAGAATGACTGTTTACTGATGTTAACAGGAACTGACCTATCTTGTGGTTGTCCTACACCATTACATGTAACTATAAATGGTTAAAAAGCACAACATGCTGTTTATTAATAAATTAAAATGACAGTAGCTGGAAACACACTGTGGTATAAGTGAAGTGAAATATTTTATATTATTTTTTTCTAACAGCACATGTCATGTTTTCTTCCTTACTTATTACCATGAAGGAATAAATAAATAAAGAAATAAAACCTGCATTTTACCCTGCACCCTCCTGGTGGCTCAGGGGCCCTAAGCAAGTGCTTATACTGCTTATAGCTGGCTTTGGTAATCTCATTAATATTCTGTTATTTTGCCACTTATTCCTCATGGTTGTTAAAACAGCAAATTGATTTGTCGTTCAAGAGCTTTCAAGCTTATGTATGTTTATGTAATTAAGACAACATCACAAGCAAATATGTAAAATCAAAAAATTGTAAAATCAAAAAATTGTCTGTAATTTTCTTAACACCACACGCACGCCATTAAAGGTTGATGGCATGAACACATCCGTATGTGACGCACAAGATTGAAAGGTCTGGTCGACTCTCAATCACCAGGAAAATTATCAGAAGTTGCTGCTGGATCTGAACTGAAAAGCAGCTCTTTGATTGTACAACCTGCTCATGGACACAGCGGACTTCAGCGTAATTACTAGATAAAAAGCAGGACGGTCTGATTATCACATCAATTCATCTATCAGAGCAAGACTGAGTGTATCAGGTGAAATGTCAGGGGAGGAGGCACAAACTGCCACAGGGTTTGATTGCTGCATGCAAAGCTGTAATATGGAATTTCCCTTCACCTTTAACTAATGTGGAGTGTGTGTGTGTGTTATTTTTAGACTTTTGTAGGTGATGCGTGTTGTGTACTTTTGAGCTAACTGAAGACATGACTATATTGCTTAAAAATAAAGTCAGACAATGTGGGTTTTTGGAAGCATACAAAAATATTGGCACCAATCAATGTATCTGCAGGCATCCAATTATTCAAGTTCAATTATTTATTTATTTTTTTTGAAAGAATACATCTTTAAGTGATATTTGCCACCCAATTTGCAGTAGTGATATAAAACTATGATTCAGAATCAGACATACGCAGAATTTTACAGGTTTGCACCCCCAAACCTGAAAGAATGAAAGCATAATCACATTACACTATTGCTAATTAGCAGGGTTGTGGGACGTAGTTTTAGAAAAGAAAAAAAAAAAGGAGAAATCCCAAATCAACGTACACAACCTAATTCTCATAGTAAAACAACTAACTCTGACAACATCTTGTTCTTGTTACTCACGGTGGCCAACACTTTTCTATTTTATTCCATCAATTTGTCACCCATCTGTATATACAGTGGATATAAAAAAGTTTACACACCCCTGTTAAATTAGCAGGTTTTTGTGATGTAAAACAACAAACAAGATCTTTTTCCACCCTTAAGGTGTTATGGCAACCAACAAAATTCAAGTGAGAAAATTAAAAAATTCAAATTCAAATAGAAAATGTTTTAGGGAAAAAAAGAAAAAAAAAAAACAATAACCAGGTTGCACAAGTGTGCACACCCTTTTATAATGGGACATGTGACTGTGCTCAGAATTAACCAATCACATTCAGACTCACATTCAAATATAATTATCGTACACTTGTCATCAATGCAGTGATTCTGAATAACCCCAAATAAAGATCAGCTGTTTCTGTAGGCTATCCTTGATGTATTCTTGGTTTCGTCCTCTTGCTGCCATGGTTTGCAAAGAGCATACTGAAGAGGGGTACAAATGTATTTCCAAAGCATTAGCTTTACCATGGAACACAGTGAAGGCCATCATCAAGAAATGGAGAAAATGGGCCACCACAGTGACATTACCAAGAACAGGACATCCCTCCAAGACTTAAAAACTTATTAGGGAGACTGCAAAGAGACCTATGGCAACATCAAAAGGTGCTGTAGGAATTTCTGGCAATTTCTGGTCACTCCATGCTGTGAAAATGATCTCTCTCTTTTCTTCACATGTCTGGGCCAAACAATGTAGTGAGGTGTGATGGTCTGATGAGATCAAGGTAGAACTTTTTGGGCATAATTCTAAAAAGATATATGTTTGGTGCAAAAAACAAGACAGCTTACCCAAAGAACACCATAACCATGGTGACGCATGGTGATGGCAGCATCATGCTATGGGGCTGCTCCTCTTCAACTGGGACTGGGTCTCTAGTCAAGATAGAGAGAATCAGATAGATGCAAATACCAATCTATTTTGGAAAAAAATTTGCAGGTCTCTGTTAGACAGCTGAAGATGAAGAAACTGTTCACCTTCCAGCACAACAGCTACCCTAAGCACAAGTTCGAGTCAAAGGAACAGCTTTGGAAGAAGAACAAAGTGTTGGAATGGCCCGGTCAGAGCCCCGATCTAAATCCCATCAAAAACCCTGTGGAATGACTTGAGGGCTGTGCACAGGATATCCCCTCATAATAGATCTGGAGCATTTTTGCATGAAAGAGTGGAATAAAATTGTCAAATCAGAATATGATAAGCTGGTAGACCCTTACCCAAAAGACTGAGCGCTGTATTACAAGCAAAAGCGGCTTTAACAAAGTGTTAGTTAAGGGGTGCGTAAGTTTTTTCCTCAATCTATAAAATGTTTCTTTATTATTTAAGTTGTTTCTTTATCACATTAAAGGTGGAAAAAGATCTGACATGATTTATTTGTAATTTTAACAGGGATGTGAAAATGTTTTATCCCTGTAAAAGTGGTTAATACTGTACAAAATTAATTAACCCGATATCCTGAAAAATAATCTAAAATGGTGAGTAAAAGTATCCTACACTTGTGAGTGAGGATGAGTAAATATCCTACACTTGTCAAATAAACAATAAATAATGATCCGAATGCATATCAGCACGTTCTTCTTGAGAACAGAGCTTCGTATTCAGGATGTGATGAAGTCTCATGGTTTTCAGTGGAAAAAATGTCACTGACCGTATTTAAGCAACTTGACCACATGTCTGCATCAGCACTGCCATGTTAACAGTTCTTATGTATACATACGTGCACACAGTAGCATAAGTGGTTAATTTTTCTTTCTTAAATCTGCATATTACAGATGTATTTTAAATTGCTTACTGCTTTAATTACTGCTGTTCTGAGCGATTCTTTATATCTAAGTGATTAATACTGAGCAGAACTAAGAAGGCATTCTGGAAAAGAATGTAAAAGAAGAAGTAAGTGTTTCCTCTTTCCTGTTTGTATCATTGCAACATTATTATACAGAACCCTAGACAACTTTTTGACCCAGTTGGACATGCCTGGGCCATAGGTTAACATTATTATAGGTTGTTTTTTAGTGTCCTGTTTAGACGTTTCAGATATGGTTTCATACTTTAGCTTAACATTTTATAAGTAAGCAATAAAACATTAAGGGTATGATGTTATAGGGAAATAAAAATCAAATAAGCAATGACAGGGATGTGTGACGCAGCCAGACATGAAATGGTGTTACTCTTACTACCCTGAAGTTGATTTTCTACTAAAAGCACATCCCAGTGTGTTTTATTCATCTTATACAACCACATATCGTCAATGATTATAAGTTCCAGAAAACTGACTGTTGCAAATAGTTGACACTGGAGACTTCTAGAAACGCTAAGTAAACATGTTCTTACACAAAACCTCACCATATCAGCAAGTGTGTACTTTGTTAAATAAGTTTTTAAACCTTAGATTATGTGGTGCATCCAATATACATATAGAGAAGTCACTGTGACTGAGCTGTTACTATAGAAATAATAAATTATTAGACTCAACGCATTAATATATACCTGTGATTTGAATTACAGCCGGCACTCATCAGAGCCGCTGTCATAGAAACAATGAGTGAACACCTTCTGACCAAGCAGAGTCGAGAATTCAACAGTGCTGTGAGATATAAGAGAATGTATGCTGTTGTGCCACATCCTATTCACTGCTTTTGTCAGTTTGATGTCCATAAAAAGTAGTCACATTTTCTGTAGTGAAATTGAGTTGGTGGTGTGTCTTCTTTAAACTCTTTTCCCTCCATCATTCTTTTTAAAAAAATTTTTTTTTTTAATTGTTTAAGGTGTTACTGATGGTAATTCTGTAGTAGCTGAGTACCAGCTCTGTTTCTGATCTGCTATGTCAGAGATAGTCTGTTCTGTACAAAATCTTGTACATACATGAATGCTGAGGAAAAAAGTGATTAAAACAAGACATTCGGTAAAAGAATGCAAGCAGTTAGGTAAAAGGTGAAGCAAGCATTTCTTCTTTCCTGTGTGTGTTGTTTATTCCATTGCAACACCACTACATAAAGTGCATGCAGTATGGTAAAATCTCAGCTAGATAAACAAATCTCACCATGCAGACGAACAAAGGTAAGAGTTATTATGTGGTTTTTTTTTTTTTTTATACTATGAAGTGTTACCTTGGGTTTTTAAAAATGCAGCGTAATTAAAAAATATAGTTACAACCTGCATAAGACTTATGTACCTAATTAAAATCATTCTGATCCTTTTTTATTTTTTGTCTTTGAATGTCACAAGGTTGATTTTTTTTTTATAATGAAAAAGTAACACTGCATAGTAGTAATGCATATAGCATGGTAATCCTATATATAACTATATCTATAAAATGAAATGTTAATTTATTAGCTGTTGCTAAATAATATGTCAGTAATTGAGAGAGCAACAATTTGGTAATAAAATGGCAAAACACTAGCAACTGGGTAACAGTTGACTGTTAAATAAAAATTTTAGTTGCAGTAAGGATAAATGCCTTGCATAAATGCATGTAGATATTTAGCCAGATTGGCCACAGAAGTCTCCAGCTGTTATGAGGAAAGATCATTAATAATCTCATAGCATACATTTCCTTTCTGCTTACAGCTCAAATATTGTATTTTTGTATTCACATCCCCACCACTGACATAGTGTTTTTGTGGTTTATTTGTTTTTCTCCTTGCCTGCTAGGTACTTTTGTTAGTAATGGTAGCAACTCTGCAGATGGTTAGTAGAAGCATTTTTGACAGAGCATAAAGCAGCCTTAAACAATACAACAAACAATACTTAAACAATACTTTTTGCCATTATTTGTCAGTAGTAGTGAGTTATAATTGTAATAAGTAGCCACAAGGATTGCACTAACATAAAATATAAATGGCGATCTGTTGTGCATGTTCTGTCCCACATTCTGTCAAAATTCCTAACACTGTTTATTTCTAGAGATTGCCCAAAAATCAAATATGTACTGGACAAAACCACTTAGTGATTTGGTCCTGACTGTGGACAGCATTACCCTGATGATTGGCCTCCCTACCAACCTGCTAGCTCTCTACACCTTCATTTGGAAGATAAAACGGCGAGCAATGCCCCTTGACGTACTCTTGCTCAGCCTCACCATCTCGGACCTGCTCGTCCTCATCTTTCTCCCAATCCGCATGAAAGAGGCAGCCGATATGAAATGGACCCTGAGCTACTTCATGTGTCCTCTGATGGGATATGTCATATATACCACCATCTACAACAGCACCTTGCTTTTAACAGCTATCAGTGTGGAGCGCTATCTGGGAGTGGCCTTCCCCATTAAGTACAAACCAATGCGAAATCCCCGGAATGCAGTGATTGCTGTTGTCTTATTCTGGGTGACTACCATGGCCCATTGCAGTTTTGTCTACATTGTGCAGCTGTATGAAACTAATAATGACACCCACTCTGAGCCTTTGAACTCTTGCCACACGATGTTTAATGATAAGCAGTTGAAGATCATTTTGCCATTCCGGCTAGAGCTGTTCATCATGCTTTTCTGCATCCCTTTTATTATCTGCAGCTTCTGCTACATCAAATTCATTCTCATCCTCTCCCAGTTACCCAAATTTAACCCTAAGAAGCGTTGCAGGGCCATTGGGCTTGCTGTAGTCACCTTCTTGGTCTTCATCATTTGCTTCATGCCTTTCAATGTGTCCCATTTGGTGAATTTTATTATATCATCTATTCCCAGTTGGAGAGTGTACACTTTACTTCCCAGCACCTTCAATGCCTGTTTGGATCCCTTCATCTTTTATTTCTCCTCTTCAACGCTCCGACAGACTTTTACCCAATTCACAAGGGGACTCATCAATAGGCTTCAAGTATTCTGCTTCTGGAGATTGTTCAAACGCTCTACAGTTAGGGAGAGATTACAGAATCCCAGCAACATTTCCCAATGAACAAGTCTAGAATTGCAAACAGGTTGCAGACAGGATTGATAATGTGACTATCAGCACATTAAGGAGAAACCTCACTGCTGTTGAGGGACCAATAGGGACAGCATAGTTTAGCTCTCCATGTCCTGCCTGGAAAACGTACTCTCAGCAACTTCAGTGTGTGTTTGGACCCCTTTACCTTGAGTGTTCACTGAGATCAGTGCATTTTTTTTTTTTTTACTTTTTTAATAGCACTAGTAGAGTTTACACTTCCAATTTTTCCCATGTTCAAGCAATGTCCAATGATGGATATCAAGACAAACATGAATATGACATTAGTGTGCATGTCACTGGCCGTGTTGTTAAGCCTTTCCCTTTTAAAGCTTGGATAGCTTTATTAGAGCCTAAACATATGAAGTGGGCAGTTGTCTTTGGCTAAAGACGGAAATGCAATGGAAATTTAATAAATTGAATGTATGAATGTAATAAAGAGCCAGTGCATGAAGAATAATTTGAGATTTCACTGTGCAATACTGTAAAATACTTTACCTTTTTTGACTTGATATCCTTTACTGCGAATTTTTAAAAAGATTTTTAAAAATGAAGCTAAAAAAGCTTTAGTATTTTGCATGTTTAGAGCCATATACATATTTAAGTTGTTAATTGTACAAAACATAATGATTCTGCAGTAGTATAATGCATTTAATTGTTATTTGAGATCACTAAAGATTTTAGGCTGGATGAGAAATCTAGACTAGAGGGCTTTCCCACTGCTACCGCTTATATTAGATGTACTTACTGTATTCCAGTACTTTCTGTACCTCAGTTTGTTACTGGAGATGTGGTACATGCAAATGGATATTTTTAATAGAATTTTTTACCCTAACTAAAAATGATTTAAAAAAGTATTAAAACAAATCATTTAAATTTAACTCTGTTGATGGCAGAAATACATTATGTATATTTCCCCGTTTCTTCCATTTTGCATTCCTTCTTTATTTGTCTAAGTGTAATTTGTAATTAAATGTAATTAAACATTCTGTTAAACATTTTATTAGAATTTTCATTTGTTAATCATATGCTAAATACATTTTTAAAAATTTTTTTTAACAATATTTACCTTTGCTTGCTTAATTTGGATAAAAAAATTTGTCTGGCACATAAATGATTTCTATATAAATAAATTAATATTGATAGAGTGGAAAGTGAAGTGCAGCACCTAAATGAAGTGTTTCTTACATATCACATAAGTCTTATAGGCATGTAATTCTCTCCCACCTGATAGTAAACAAAAAAAAAAAGAAAAAAAAGAAACTATTTAGTTTCTTTTGATTTATTAGAAATGCTATATTTCATGTTTCATGTGGTCTGAATTGGTCTGTACAGATAAAAATATTACATAAATAATATAAAATATACAGAATCCTCAGAAAGAAGAGAAGCAGATGGTTTATAGAAAGAAAAAGAAGGACTGGTTATTACTGACAAGGGAGAGATAAAGGGGATTTTGAAGTGATTTGAAGGAGGAAAGAGACAAAATACTAAAAACACTAAAGGAGTAGAACGTGTCAAGCAACAAAATAATTTTTTGTAAAATATTACGTATTAGAAATAAAATAAAATGATCTATTATATATCATTCTAACTATACACTGGGGAAGTGAGAATCTGTTTATCCAGGGATTTCTGTTACATTTTTTTATGTCACGTTGTTTGGATATTTCTTGGATATTCTATTAAAGCTGAAAGTGATGTATTCTGGTAGGTAAAAGGAGTAGTAGGTGGTTCTGCTTTGCTGTGTGTGTTATTGCAACATTATGTAGAAAAACTACACAACTGTTTCCTATTTGAGCCATACTCAGTGTCAGAATTGTTGTAACTTGCTTTTTTAATATATAAATTCATTTATCCATTTAATTTTGGAAGAAAAACCATTTTAACCAAAATATTTCTTTCACCTCTAGATACATATTTGAACATTAAATGTTAATGTTCTATGAGAATACAGGACATGCTCTTTCGCCACATCATGTCAATGTTAATGTGAGTAAAAATGGTCAAATTAGTTTCCACTCCCCCGCATTCGTCATATATTTATGTTCTTAAATTAGATATTCAGTTGAAATGTATTGCTTGCACATGCTGTTTAAATGGTGGTTCACCCTTCTTATTGGGGTGTGTACAGGGTAAGTACAGTATGGTGGTAAATTATATGCTGTGGTAGATGAATCAAAGTTTTCTGAGGTACAGTTTAATTTCTGCTTAATATACTGTAAAGTGGGAAGAATGGAAGAAAGTGGGTATTCTGTTAGAGCATGATCTGATAAGTAAAAAAGGAAATCAGTATCTTGTCTTTGTTTGTGTATGTCAACATTGCTAAGTAAGGAAGAGTCATTGACAGTGCGGCTTCACAACAGGCAATTACCACCCAAAGTTGAATATTTTCCAATAACAGCACACCCAGTAGCAGGTGTTCTATTCCTCTTGTACCACATTGTTTTGCCAACAATTAATCGATCACTTATAATGAATGGCATGTCAGGCTTTATATTTACATTCATTATTGTGGAAAATTAATCAATACTTTGATTGTTCTAATTCAACAGCACTGTCGTAAATATGCAATTAAACATAAGTTATATTTGTCTACTGCATACATATTTAGCAACACTATAATTAAATGTAAATAATCCTGTGCCTCTGATGTGTTGTGTGTGTGTTTGATGGTAATCTCTGTTTGCCTGCCAGCAGTGATAAGAAATGTATCAGTTATGTATGCATTCACTTCCTGGAATATTCTGGAATAAGTCTATTCTGAGAAATGCTTTATATGCACGTCACTCACGCTTGGCAAAACTTATAAAAAATACCGGACAGACATTCAGACAACATAACCTGGTAAGTAAAAGAGGATGCAAGGGTTTCTGCATTTCAGTGTTTGGCAGTTCATGATGTAGAGCATTCATGAAAGTTCTGATCTTGAGTTTGGTCATGTATGTCTGCTTACTACATTCATTATTATTTCATTATCAGACTGAATCACTTCATCACCATGATTTTGGAAAAAATTCTGAAACTAAACTCCTCTAATTTGCCATTATGTGACCACCCTGTTAACAACTATTCACTTATAGTCTTGCTTTAACTATAACTATTGCTGCATTTCTGATACACTTTTCTATCATTTCTTAGCATTTCATACTAAAAACATTCCAATGGCAATTTTTTTTTTTTATAAACAACAGGCCTCGTTTATCAATCTGGACATGAATGATTCATAAGTCGTTCGTAAGAGCGTTTACACAAGAAATGTGGTATTCATGAAAATCCTGTAATTTTGGAAAAACTTTCATATCCTACTTGTGCTCCTGAGTGTGTACATATTTATGCATAAGTCAACTAACTAATGTAAACCTCAATTTGATTGACTTCAAATCATAATCTGCTTGGATTACTGCACTTATACACACACTATATATATATATATATATATATATATATATATATATATATATATATATACACACACACACATATACATATATACACATATATGGAAAATTCTGTAAAGTTTAAATACCTTATTTTTATTAGGTTTACAGAATTTAGCAGACACCCTTATCTAGAGTGACTTATAAAAGTGCTTTGTGATCACTGTCAAAAACAAACCCTCATGCTAGTTTACCAAGTCTGGGACTAAGAGCACCATTGAGAATATTTTTTGAACCATTTGTTTTATATTTTTGGCATTAATTAAAGAATATGAAAAATAAAGAAATACAAACCCACATATTAAGATAATTAAAACGAATCATTCAGTTTTAACTAGAGAAATGACGCTGTATGAACGGAGGACGGGCTGGTCTGTCTGCACATAGCTGTGAAATGAAAACCTCAGCTGACAGAAGACTTAGCGCAGGTCATGCTTATGAGGGAAAAGATGTTTAAAGACTGGTATGATTTTTTTTTTCTGAGGATGAAAGCAGGCTTAGAAATCGGTTCCATTTGTCACTGCATCTTCTTTTAACACTATGCAACACTTTAGATCCAACACTTCAGCTGAGACTCTTAAAAGAGCAGTTTCCTTGCGCGATGTGCTCAGTGTGCATGATCACCTGGATACAGTGTAGATCTTTTATCCAGGTCAATACCACCAGTACAGGATGCCTTCGGGATCTCATAACCTGGACATGTTTTTCTCTTTCGTTGAAGGTTTATTATATTAAATAGACTGTAGGCTACTGTAGAAACATCCTTTTGAGGCTACAACACATTTTATTTTGGAACTACAAGCAGACAATTTGTGAATCAACTACAAGATATGTCCACCCTGTCATGGATGAAGAAGATACGTATATTCCCATTGCATTGTGGTGACAGAATTAAGAATCTTCAGAGACATAGTGTCCTTCTCAACAATAATTCTTAATTTCATAATTCAATAATTATGAAATCTACCATAAAAAGGTGTTTTTTTTAAAATAACCAAATCCAAGTTTTTGTTCTATGCAAAAAAAAAAAGTTCTATGTAAGATATTTGATAAAGTTTTCAAATATGACAAATCACTTAATCAAATGAAATAACAAATCACTTAATCTTAAAATTAAAATGTTTTAATTGCTTATAGGAATAATTTGTTTACTGTGATAAAGCATGAAGATGAGAGAGTGGACCCGGGCAAGACAGGGTGTGTGAAGCCATGACACATGACTTAGTGCACAATAATACATCACATGAAACATGAGGAAAACACTTGCGATGAATGAAATGTTCCTGAGAGTTACCAATCAATTAAATGAGAATTTTTAAAAAAATGTTACTGCAATTTTCTTTTGCTTAGTTTGATCATATGTTTTAGAGGTTATAGAAACAACTTTCAGAACATTGACAACATTTCATGCCACATACAGTGGATGTACAGTGTGGAGTATTTAAACACCATAGAGTTATTTATTAAGACAACGAGTGATGAAGATGAAAAGAAAAATCTATCATCTCTATTCAAAAATCTTGGTTATAATTATACAATCATTATTCTGTTATTTTTTCTGAGGGTTGTTGTTTTTTTTTTTTTTTGTTTTATTTTGTTTTTTGTTTTTGTCCCGCCTCTTATCGTGGGTGATGCATCTCTTTCTGTTTTTCCTTTTGCGTCAAATGTAAGAAAATCAATAAATAAAGAAATTAATATTATAATATAATAAAATAAAGTTAATATTGAGGTTTATATTGAGAAAAGTGAATATTGAGGTTCAGGGCTGGATATATTTAATATTAACTAAAGTTTTAGTTCTTTCAAGTTCGGCCAAACGACAGGGCCATTTTGTTATTTTTCCCGCCACGCTATGGTGCTTGTGTGTTGAGCCATAGGCTCTGAGTTTCCCCCATCCTGTACCCTTCACAGTAGCACAAGCACCACAACAGTCACCTTTTACTACTTCCGGAGTTAGCTTAGCGGCTAGCTGCACAACGCTATTTGGTATGTTAGAAAATATTCAGAATTTTAAACGCCTAACTGGTTCTAGGTATTAACCACAAAAAATTACCAATAATTTAGAGTTTGTACTACACAACTACCCAGTTAATACATGCACTCTTAAAAAAATAATTTAAAAAAATGAGCTCTTTCTCAGATACATGTCAAGCTTTTCATTTGATGTTCAACATCAGAATGGGGAAATGTGGATTCTAAAAATGAATATTTTAGAAATTGCTGATCTCCTGGAATTTTCAGTCACAGCAGTCTCTAGAGTTTATAATTATTTGGAATGCATTTCAATCTTTAATACATACAGAATTCTAATACTTCAGTTTATATGCACATTATTGCTTAAATTCAATGTATAAGACACACAGTCTTTTATTATAATCCTTACATTCTATACATTTGTCAGTTCTTGAAGTTGCAGACTATAACTCCCATGTTCCTCAACTAACAATCTCCTCACATGACCTCCAGTCAAACACCTGATTATTAATGTCACTCATCTGTTATCTGTTTGCAATCAAACTACTACCTTTAAATAACCCAGACTCTGTGTTACTTTGTGAAATCTTGCACTATCATCTGCGATGATTTAAAGCCGTTGTTACTCACCTGTTTTGGATAGTGTTTTTACCCTAACCTGCTTCATGCTTGGTGATGTAATCTTGTCTAGTTTATCTTTGTTTGCTGATCACTTGACCATTTGCCTCTGCCTCAGAGTATTGCCTAGAACTTTTGATTGTCTGCTGCATTGGCTTTAATAGAGCTAATACAATACACTTAATACATTACAATTTTCTAGAAATAGGTTGTAGTTATTGAAACTGATGATCATGGGTGAGATGAAGCTTCATGAAGCATTGAAGTTTTTCAGCCAACTGTGTTGAAAAAAAAAAGGTTCATTTCTCAAGGCTTCAAGTGACCACAAGAGGCCTCTATTGGTCATAAAAGATAGTCCTATGAACCACGTAAAACTGTTAGCACTGTCAACACTATGAGCACAAAATGTGGACCCAGCATAACATCACTACATAAATGGACCATGAGCCATTTTCAGGTTTATCTTCAGCACCAACAGCACCTTCCTGTTAATGATCCCCAGTATGCCATGATTGCCAATGTTTTATTCTGGCTGGGTTCCATGATCCAGAATTGTCTACATTGTGAAGTATCATAAACAACAATATTCTCACTGATTTGTCCAACAAGGATGTCTGCCAGCACATCCATCTGGATGGGCCATTGGGCCTTGCCCTCATCATCCCTTTGGTCTTCATCACCTACTTCATGCCTTAGAATGCATCCCATATGGTTGGTTTTATTGGATGGTATTGTCCTGCCTGGAGAGTGTACGCATAGCTCACCAGCAGCTTCACTAGCTATGTTTCCATCCAAGACTTTTTGCGAAAAAAGGTTTAACGTATTGAAATGTTTACCGATATAGCTGATGGAAATGCAATTTATTGATAAAGTTTTGACATAAGTGTCGACAATCTTTTCTCGTTTAACTTTGTTAAGTTGTTAAGCACATAAATTCTATGTCAATACTTAAAATTGTTTGGAAACAGTTTTTGTCAAATAAAATGGCATTCACAAAAAAAGTGTCACATGACAGAATTTATTTATCCGTCAGGGGAAGAATAGGGCATGCCATCCAGCACACTGTAAATCTGTAGCACAAGATGTGCTGAGGAATTACAGTATACAACTTCATTGGCATCATCTATCGACAGCCTGATATAACGCCACATTAATTTTTGTTTAATAGCGGTGCACACAGCATATACATCAATGGACGGTCGTTTTACTAACCCCAAAAACCCCCCCCCCCCCCCCCCCCCCCCCCCCCCCCCCCCCCCCCCCCCCCCCCCCCCCCCCCCCCCCCCCCCCCCCCCCCCCCCCACACACACACACACACACACACTCTGTACACAACTCAGGTTGCCAGCTTGAACAGGTTGATGGCAATCCACTTTCGAGTTGGAACCAGTGGTCGGTGTCAACCTGCGATGGGTGCAACATCAGGACCAATTAATTGGCACAACATCTCAAATGTGGGCTGTGACATTTTACAAACCCCAATTCCAATGAAGTTGGGATGTTGTGTAAAACATAAATAAAAACAGATTACAATGACCTGCAAATCCTTGTGACCCATATTCAATTGAAAACACCACAAAGACAAGATATGCAATGTTTAAACTGATAAACTTTATTGTCTCTTGTAAATATTCACTCATTTTGAATTTGATGCCAGCATGTTCCAAAAGAGCTGGGGAAGGATTTTCAGGTCATTGTATTGTTTTTATTTACATTTTACATGGAAACAGGTGAGAGAGAGCAAATTTCACAAACCCTTTTTGTATGCATTTTCACTTTATCGATAACAGAAAAGGGCAAAAAAGTGGATGGAAACTTGGCTAATGACTGTTTGGACCCCTTTATCTTTTAACTACGTCTTTGTCTTTTAATTATGTCATAGGAGGGCTCATCAATGGATTTCACTTTTTCTGCTCCAGTAGTTTGGTCAACTGCATTACATTCAAAGAGATCACAAAATCCCAAAGATGATTCTCATTAGAACAAACAGTATTTCAGAATTTGGAATTGCAGACAGGCACACATGGACACTATGTATATCTCTACAAGCATGCTGAGGACCAATAAGGCCAGGATAATTTAACCCTTACACTCGGCCATATCTGAGAGTGAGAGTGTACACTGTTCACTGGCAAGTTCAGTGGATACTTGGCCCCCTTGATTTTTAATCACTGAAATAAATCCAAGTCACTTGACCTAATTTAGGGCTAGTACAGTTAAACTTCTAATTGGGTCCCTGGAGGACTAGTGGTTAGCCCACAGCGTTCTCACTGATGCAGCCTGGGTTTGATTCCTGGCCAGGGAACCAACCCCAGCCACTGGGGTTGCGTGCAACAGTGCACTCTCAGTGCCTTTCCCAAGCCTGGATAAAATTGGGGAGGGTTGCGTTAGGAAGGGCATCCGGCGTAAAAACTGTGCCAAATAAAAATATGCGGACCAATGATCTGCTGTGGTGACCCCTAACATGAGCAGCCGAAAGTGGAACAGCAGTTAAACTTCTAATTCAATTTCATTTGTATAACACTTAAGAATAGACATCGTCACAAACACATTTACAGAATGTAGATCTAGACCCATAATGGGTCAGCTGGAGGTAACAGTGGCAGGTAAAACTCCCTTAGATGACATGCAGAAACCATGAGAGGAACCAGACTCTATGGTGAAACCTATCCTCTTCTGGGTGACACTGGATAGTGGGATTATGAATCATTACAGTATGCAGTTGTAGAAGAGTAAATGCAAACAGTACTAAATTATCCACTTACAAATGTCCAAGCAAGACGAAGTCAAAGCATTTGGTCTGCAAAGTTGTGTTGAAAATCACATCATAGCTACACTATAAATTACTATAAAGATAACTATGAAAATATGCAATGTGACATTTGTTTGTGGCACTGAGCCTAATGAATTAATTTTGTACTCTTAAAAAATACTGAAAAACTGGGGGAGCTAGTGGTTGGGTTTCAAAGCTATAGACACGTCCCATGGCAAACAAGCATAAGGTGCACTTTTGCTGAAAGGATGCATCTGTTTAGTGTCAGCAATTAGTTGTGCAATCCTGTGGGTATAATAACGTTTATACTCTTCCGGTAGTGTTGTGGCAAATGTGAGCAGTAAAGTAGTATAGAAAAAAAGGTTTTTTTTCCTTCCAAGGATGCTTTGATGCAGTGCTATAAGGAGCAGCTATTGAGAAACACTGAATATTATGTAAAAAATACAACACTTAGGGATGTGCTGTGCTAGGAAAAAAATTCAAAAGCAGGGTAGTGTGATGCAGTCCGAGGTGAAGCACAGTTGCTCTTCAGTTGATTATTTTTCAATAAATGAACACCCTGAAGTATTTTCTTATATAACAGCAATTTACCAATGATATATGACGTCATATGTTTTAGCCTCTTTTTTCCCCTCTTGCTTGAAGTAAAAAAAACAAAACAATGCAGCTTTTCATGTTACCGAAACGCAAAACTCTGTCCTGTGGTGGACAGTGTAATTGCGATTACATAAATTTATTTTACATAAATGTTAAATGTCAGCTTACAGGAAACCTCACCATATCAACACCTGTCCACCATACAACTCATTGTAAATTATATATCTGGTATAGAAATGCTAAAATATTAGAACAAATGTGTTAAAATATAATCCATGATTTGGTTAGAACCTTCAAATTTAGAATTCAACAGTCCTCTGGTAAAAATGCAATTAAACATTGCATTATATTTGCATGTGTTTATCAACACTACAATTAAATGTAACTGCTCCTGTACCTCTGTTTTGTCATATGTGTTTACTAGTAATCTCTGTTTATCTAAGAAATGTCTGTTATAAGGTATGCATTCAATTCAGTTCCGGGAATGTTCTGTAATAATGTTCTTTGAAGCATGTGATTTGGAAAAACTTAACAAAACTGATGATCAAATACCAGACATTCAGACAATGTAATTTGTTGAGTTAAAGAGGATGTAAGCATTTCTTCTTTTCAGTGTGCGTCAGTGTTGGCAAATCATTATATAGAGCACTCATCGCATCTGAGCAAGAGAGTTGGACACATCTGAGCAAGAGACCTCACACGGATTAACAAAGGTAAGATCTTGGGTTTGTTCATCTAATT
>CM040996.1:3590660-3782792 GCA_022985145.1 Pangasius djambal | reverse complement strand
AAATTCATTGGACTCAAAAAAAAAAAAAAAAAAAAAAGTCTTACCCTTCATGCGTGATCTGCCTATTACAACCTGTTCAAACATAATCTGAATTTGCCCTGACTGGTTGAAGTTAAATCAGTGGAATATTAAGGAGAATTGGACATGCTTGCACCTAATTGGTCTACTTTTAGCATAACTATTGGTGCATTTTTGATGCTATTTTCTGTCATTTCTTAGCCTTCCACACAAAAATCATTCCACTACTTCATCCATTATAATCCCTACATTCAAAGAACTTCTCCAAGCAATCTCAAGGAAAATGAGTAGAAATTGTAATGCATGACAGCAAGTTCGGTTGTTCATACAAATTAAGTTAAACCTGTCCCTCACCTTTTACCTCACCTGAGACAGATCTGCTCAAAGTGAAGTGTTTTAAGGTACAACTATTTAACCTTCTGCTAAAAAAGGAAAATGTAGAGTAACTCTACTGTCTTACCATTCTATTAAAGGAGTGGAAAATTTTTGCATTTATATTAACTTTCCCCAACATTTTATAATTCCTCCCTGGAAGGGATTTCTTCTTATTACCTTTAGAGAAACCCTTTACTCTGAGGATAATCTTTAACTGCCGAACTTTTGCAGCTTAAATAATGAATGCCTAGAATGACTGTAGTTTAATACTCAAATTTGTGCTGCACACATTTATATTAATTAAATATTATGTTATGGCCATCTAAAAATCTTTATTACCAGGTACACGTAATGCTACACTCTTAACGGTTCTTTGGTTGTTCCTCTGGGAGAACCCTTAAAGGTTCAGTGTACAACCCTACAACAGAACACTTCTGCCCTTTCAGCTTTCAGAGTTTAGGCAGAACCCTTACCTATACAATTAACCATTGGAAGTATCCTTTTTCTAAGCGTGTATTAAACTCAGCATTCCAGATTTACCTTCCTACCAGTATCCCTTTCTGAGTAGAACTCTTTTTTTGGAGGCTAGGAACCCTTAAGGATCTAAAGAGCCATTTGAAGAATGCCTTTTCCCTGAGTGTATATTAAACACTATCAGATATTTTTCTTCTTATTTGTATCCCATTAAGAAAGGTTTCTTCGCTTCCAAAAAAAGGATTCGGCTAAGAAGCACTGAAGAGTGTAATAGCCTTAGGGTCCTTCTGACCAATACTGGATGCACAACTGACTGCACAGCAAGGCTGATGGGTGAAGTCTATTTATTATTGGTTCTATGTTTTGTCTTAAAGATAGAGTTCTTTCTACCCCACAAACTATCAGACAATTGCATCTGTGTTATTTAAGACAGTTCAGATAAAATTTTAAATGCTTGACATGTCTTAGGTATTAAGAAGAAAATAATTACAAAGAAATTTGAGTTAGGAGAGGACTGTGGCACAGCAAGTAGTGTTGCCACCTCACGGCTCCAGGGTCCCCACTTTGATGCACTTGCTACTCTAAATTGCCCAACAGTGTAAATGGGTGTGAATTTGTGTGTGCATGATACCATGTGATAGACCTGTGTTCGATTCAGGGTGTATTTCCACCTTGCACCTGGTGTTCCTGGGATAGGCTCTGGCTCTGCCGGATGAAGGTGGACCAGGATAATGAAGATGAACAAATGAATAATTTGGAGTATGTACCACACACTTCATTGGATAGTTGTGATGGAAGGGTTCTTGGGTTCCAAAAAAAGGTTCTACTGATAGGAAAACAATTTGTTGGAGGATCCTTTAAATAACTGAAACCCTTGCTGTGATGGTGAAATGGTGTTATTTCTAAAGTGTGTAAATGGAGCTTAATGGTTTATATAGACTGAGCATCTTACAAAAATCATTCTGGAAAGCACTGGCAACACAGAGTCTTTTCTAACAGTAAGCCTCATGTGGAATTCAGCATGAGGGCCTTTGGTAATTGGTGGTCATAAAGCATTTGAGATCCTGCCTATCAGTTGTGAAATGAAATGGTGAATTGAAGAGAATTATACTTTCAAGTAAAATTAAAATGTTTCTCTTTCTATAGATTGCCTTAAAAGCCAACGATGTGGACAGATGATCTGAGAAATTTGGTCCTGGCAGTGGATGCCATCACACTGATTGCAGGTGTTCCTGCCAACCTGCTGGCTCTCTACACCTTTGTTCAAAAAGTGAAGCAGCGAGCTACGCCCATCGATGTGCTCTTGCTCAGCCTCACCATCTCAGACCTAATCTTCCTTTTTTTCCTTCCATTCCGCATGAAAGAGGTGACCGACATGAAATGGACCCTGAGCCACTTTCTCTGTCCACTTTCGGGGTTCTTCTTCTACGCAACCATTTACAACAGCACCATGCTTTTAACAGCTATCAGTGTGGAGCGCTATCTGGGAGTGGCCTTTCCAATCAAGTACAAACTCAAGCGGCATCCTCGAAATGCCGTGATCGCCAGTGTCACATTCTGGGTGGTTTCCATGGCCCATTGCAGTATTGTCTACATTATGCAGTACTATAGGCCCAATAATGAAACTCTCTCTGATCTGGAAGGCAAAGTCTGCTATGATCAGTTTAGCAAAGAACAGTTGGACATCCTTTTGCCTGTCCGTTTGGAGTTGTTCATCGTGCTGTTCTTCACCCCTTTTATCATCTGCTGCTTCTGCTACATCAAATTCATCCACATTCTCTCCCGGCTACCTAACATCGCACCTAAGAAGCGCTCCAGGGCCATTGGGCTTGCCCTAGCCACCCTCCTGGTCTTTATCATCTGCTTCATGCCTTACAATGTGTCCCATGTTGTGGGTTTTTTTGGATCACACAGCCCCCACTGGAGAGTGTATGCATTGCTTCTCAGCACTTTTAATGCCTGTTTGGACCCCCTCATTTTTTATTTCTCCTCTTCAGCACTTCGGGGGACTTTAAGACACCTGATACGAGGATCCAACAATCGGACGCACCTTTCCTGCTCCCGGAAGTTGCTCAACTGTCCCAAGTTAAACTGTACTGCACATGAAGAAAGCACACAGAGTTCCAATGACACTGTGGACTAGTAAAAAACAGCCATACACAGGCTATAAATTACATTTCCAGCTTCAGTGTTTCTTTGGGCTAATGTCAGGTAAACGTGCAAAGTAATAAATCTGTGTATCCTATTACGCTATTTAAGGATGTACCAATCCTTACAATGCATTGATATTGCCAACTTGGTGGCTCAGCTGAAACTTTTGATTTTGCAAGTAAGAGTGTGCAGCATGGAAACTCATGTCCGTCAACAGAGAGGTCCTTAATGCTCAGTGAGTGGCCGCCTTTGGCTAGAGAATGCAATGTCTACAGCAGTGTCTGGGAGATATTCCCAAGCTGATAATGACCCAGGGGTTGATCCACCATGTTCAACTCTGGCCTCAGTAGTGTCTGAAAATATTAATCCATGCTTTTTGTCAACTTTTAGTGTTTTAGCAAACTTTGCTCTTACCCGTGTGAATCCAATGTTCACTGATGGAGATCAACCCAAAGCACTTGGTCTTTACTGCCATTACAATAAGGCCATACCGTAAATACCCTAACAGCATGACAGTGTGAAATGTGCCATTTGTTTGTATAGTGTTCTCCATTTTGGGTAGCACTGTGGGAACCCAATAAATGTGAATTTTGCCTCTTGTGTTTAGGTCAGGATACCACAGAATGTGATGAACAATGTATGTACACATATGAATGTAGTTTGACCATTACTATAAAACTCTTTATTCAACTTTTGGGTATGTAGAAACAATTTATACAGGAATACCTTTTTAGCTATTAATGCAGGGTGATTCAAAATATGTTAACACTTTACTTGTAACATTTTTCTTTACAGTTTTCTTTTTTTGGTTTTCTGTTTTTGAAGCAATGGAGTTACATTTTACAGTCCAAAATGAGTAACTTACCCTCGTTGTGTTATGATGATACTGTGTTTCTGCTACACTATTACAGTGTTTTAGTGTCTCATACTGAGTGTTAACTTTTTTTAAAAAAATCACCCGATATAAACAGATGCATAAAATCATGAATCCCAATCCCAAAGCATAAAACTATGCTGTTATATAACATCAATTAGCATACATTAGATATGAATGTAATAATTGTGCTATATTTCATGTTAAATATCAGGATAAGAAGTCTGGAAATCTGAATTTAAAGATGAGAAGGGATATGCACTGGCTCTAGCTCACCTTGAATTGGTATTGGAACAGTTCCATCCTTTTTTTTTTTGTAATTCTGTTTTTTTACTTGGTATATAATCCATCCATCCATTTTCCGTACCGCTTATTCTACACATGGTTGCAGGGACCTAGCCCAGGGAACTCTGGGCACAAGGCGGGGGACACTCTAGACGGGGTGCCAACCCATCGCACACACATACACACACCATAGACAATTTGGAAATTCCAATTAGCCTACAAAGCATGTCTTTGGACTGGGAGGAGGAAACCCCTAAGCCCGGAGGTGCGAGGCGAACATGCTAACCAGGATGATGTAATTTTATTATTTGGCATAAACATGTAATAACTTAAGTATAAAATCAATATTGTAATCTAGTGATGGCAAAATAATTATGTATATTTCTCTGCATTTGACACTTTGCATTAAGTATAATAATGAAAATGTTATTTATGTGATGAAACATTTGAATCAAAGTAACCTTTTTTAATGATGCGTATTTTTTAAAAAAATTGATAAGTATTGTTACGTTTTTTTTCTTGGTTTAGCATTTTGGATGAATTATGGCAATGAGAGAGACTATTTATGGCAAAGTCTATGACTAGAAGGTTTGGTGTTCAAATCCCTGTACTGAGTAAGAACCCTCAAAGAGTATGTGCTTAAGTAAAGGATTTGTGCCAGCTTACATGATGTATTTTAAAATGTATTCTGTTTTAAACTTCTGCTGAAAATTATAAAGCTTATCTGTTTATGAAGCTTGAGGTTGTTAGTAATGGCTCAAGAAAATCTGGAAAAAGCAGAATTGGTTATAGCACTGTGCAAGGGTGATGTCAAGAAATAATAATAATAATAATAATAATAATAATAATAATAATAATAATAATAATTGTCTCATTCTTACCATTAAACAAGCTCAGAAAATCAATGTCCTGTTATTAAAAATGCAATTCCTTTTTTTTTTTACTTGTCAGAAAAATAAGTACATATATATATAGTTTTACATTCAGATGTTATAAGATACACAGTCTTGCATGTTAAAAGGGGATGCAAATATTTGATTATTGATTTAGAAAAACACTGCCAGTAAATAATACTCAAAAATATGTATAGATAAACTAGTAGCCTAACTCGATAGCTAAATAACTAACTAATAACCAAGAAGAATCCAGGGAGTAACTGCAGTGTACTTAAGTAATTATGGTAGATGTAGTAAAAGTCAAGTGACGCACGCAGTATCAAGAGAGACAAGATGCTTTAGACAAAAGTTCTTCATCTGTGCAAGCAAAGTGCTTATCAACAGTAAAGTTTTGTTTAAGCTAGTTGGGTTAGTTAGTTTCAAAGTAAATGTAAATTCATACTAGCTGGTAAGCATAACTGATCTCATTGCACATACATATAGAATCGGCATCGAATTCCATCTCCCAGAACACACCATGGCCTACAAATATGGTTGCAAATGTTTGGATTCATCCCAATCCCTGCAAATAACCTAGCTAGCTAGCTAGCTAACATAAAATGTAGAATTGAGTCTATTGCTTAGATTTAAAAATCTGCTAATGTCAAATCTGAATGTTGAATATAAAAGTGACAAAAATCATGGTCGACCATTAGATTATCATAACTAGATAGCTAGCTAACTCAGAATGTAGCATGGTGTATGCTGCTTACATTTCAAAAATCAGTTATCAACAATGAACTTTGAATAAACCGACAAAAATCATGGCTGAGCAAGCTAGCTAACATGAAAATGCATACATTAAAAATGCTAATATCAACACTGAATATTGAGTAACTGGCAAAAATCATGGTCCATTAGCCTACTGTAACTAGCTAGCTAGCAACCTATTGTGACTTAATTATAAGCTTAATTGTGGGAGGAAGGAAACTGACAAAAAGACTAAATACAAACAGTTAGCATTCATTTCTTACCTGTGTTGTCTCCATTTCTACTTTTTTTTTTCCCTTTCTCATCTCCACATGAATTAATGAACTTCATCACAATCCTCTCATGCCCAATCTCTAACTCTGACACCTTTCAATTTGTATTTTCTGCAAACACAAGGAGACTCAACGCACTTTTCCATAAAAGTAACATTTTATGTATGGAAATACATATAAAGATTAGCTCAGAATATATGTAAAATTTTTCAAAAGGCACACGTGTGGTACAGTTATTTATCAATATTCCCTAAATTACACTTTTTAAATTTTTTTATTGGACATCAAGCAGAGAGTTTTTATTGCTTGCAGGCACAGCTGGCATTGCACAATAAAATATATATTTTTTTCTCTCTGCCAGAATGCTAATTTTAAAAATGGCACTTTTTGCTTCCAGTTCCAAAAGGTGCTTGTTGAAAGCCATGAATTATTCGAAAAGTATTCTTCTAAAAATTGTGAAGTAACTGTATTAAAAACAAAACAAAAACAAACATATCACAGACTGAATACAGATACCTCATTCCCCAGCAGCTAAACCTCGACGTGAATTCTAATTAATTAATTAATTTTTGCATAAATGTATTATTACATTAAGTCTAAATGATTCAGTGATATTGAATTAATTTTAGGGACTTGTATTGTGGATGCTCCATATAATCTAAGACTAATTATAGGCAGTTAAAAAAACAAACAAGAACAAGTGTTATTTAATAAAGAAATACCTGTAATGTAATCAATGACATGGTGAAGCTTTCTGTAAGGAGATGTTTCTTTAACATTTATGGAAGGAGTCTCCAGTGTCAGCACTTTGTAACAGTAAGTTTTCTGCCACAGGAAAGTCTTTGGGAAAGGGAGTTTACACTTTCCCGTTTCTAACATGACAAGCTGTGTTTTTTTCGTATTAACTTTCGTTAAAAAAGAGAGGGTGGTGATGGTACAGCTGTTTATAGCTGCTATAACATAAGTGACATTAAATGTAACTATAAACAGTTACATGCTGTTATAGGAAAATAATCAACTTCAGCATGGTAGTCCTCTGCTGCTATATATTGATTATTTTCCTATAACAGCACATCCCAATGTGTTTTACTCCTTATTTACTATATTATAACCATGGTAGGAAATCATCACACCTCAGCCTCATGGGTCTTTACGAAGACGAAAGGTGAAGACACTATTGAAACATTCATTCGTTCGTTTCCTCAACCTTTTACGTGGTAATCATGTTGGTACGTGAGCTGCGCAGTATTGTGAAACACCTGCATTTCCCACATAGGGATTTTCCAGAGCATGAGCTATTGAATAAGGTATAAACCTTTCACTCGGTGGAGAAAATTCAACACAGCTATCAGTAGCGTTTACACACACATCATGCAGTGAGTGGATAAAGAATGTGGAGACAGCTCATTGCTGTGGAACGGGGAAAGCCTGAGAGCGAGAAGTGGGCTACAGAGGAGCCGTGTAGATTAATTACTCTCCTGAAGTCACTATTAAATCACACACAAACACGCGCAAGCACACACACACACATACACAAAATTTAACCCTAACCTGTACTGAAATGGTTTGGTTTTTTTTTTTTTTTTATTATTATTTGTTATATTTTTATTACTTATTGATCTTATTCTTTTTAAAATAAAATCTGCAGTTTTTGTTTAATAAATTGAAAAAAAAAAAAATTTGTCCCCACAACTGTCCCCACAAGATAAAAAATGTTGGGTATTCCTATCCTTGTGGGGACATTAGGTCCTCAAGAAAATATATCGACCCCCCCCCCAACCACACACACACACACACCCACACACACACACACAGACACACACACTAGATAAGAGCTAGGCTGTCTGATGCTACTGACTTGCATAGATTTCATACAACACACACAAACACACCCCCCAGATAAGAGCGGGACTGTCTGTAGCTACTGACCTGCATACATTTCATGCAACCGCACCCCGGCCCAAACACACACACACTCTTACATTCTCCCATCTGTCTCTGTCCCTCCCTCTCAATCCCTTATTCAAGACACACACTTGAAGGTGCATAAACCTTGCTAAGAACCAGACTCACACACTGCTCACACACTTATCCTTGTCTTCCCCGTCTTACTTTCCTAATCAAGACACACCAAAAGTACCTGATAAGAGCCGGGCTGTCTGTAACTACTGACCTGCACACATTTCACACACTCACACATCCACTTCTCACAGACATGGAGGGATGTATCCACAGAGAGTGGATAGAGAGTTTGGGTGGCTTGGGCTTATTAATTTTCCATTATCAAATGGTGAGAGCAAACAGTGAGGCGAGGACAGCGAGGAAGCAGGTGGCAGATAGACCCTCGCCTCCAATCCAAGCAGCTGGACAGCGTTGAGATAAGCAACACTCTTTTTTTCCAGTCACAGTTCTGAGAGCTGACCACAACACTGAAGAAGTATTACATCACTCTTAATTTTTCTGCTTTGTGCAATCTGGTATCTTTTTACTCTTCAAGGTGGGAATGCACATGAAGAAGTCCTAAGGTAATGTCACTGCTTTCATAAATAGAAAGAGATGATTCATTTTCTTTTCGGGACAGGGAAGTGTGTAAGAGTGGGACTCTTGAGTGTCATGCATTGTTTTTATTTGTCAAGAAACAAGTAGTAAAAGTAAAGAGCTAGTTACATCTCATAAAGTTAAGATGAAGAATATAGGCCAGGGTGTACTGCTTTCTGGTCTTATTTTAATTGAATTTAAAAAATGCAATATTTAATTTCTTTTAAAGGGAAATTGTATTACATTTCTTTGGAATTGATTTGGAATTTTAAAGAGAATATTAAGCAAGATGCATAAACTTGCTGAACAAACTCCTGTGATGATTTCCTGTGGTTTTAAAAAAAAAATCTATTAAACAGACCATAACCTACATTCTTTGAAATAAAAAAATCAAATGTAGAACCCTTAAGGGTTCTCCAGCTGTCCCTCTGAAGAATCCCGTAAAGATTTTACATAGAACCCTGCACGTATTTCCCCATCAACAGTGGTTCCAAACTAGAACTGTTTTTTTTTTTTTTAATGAAACTACGCACTCTTAATTGTACAAAGAACCTTTTGAAAATTATTCTACTCTATCAATTAAATAGCATTTAAAGCAATTATTTAAGTTTTTCATTTGTTTCTCTAGGTTCCTAAGTATGCACTCCTAATTATACAGAGCCATTTGATACACTTGACTATATTAATTAAATTGCAATTTAATAGCAATTTATTCAACTTCAGTTTTCCCTCTGAGGGAACCCTTAAAAGTTCTGCCAGAGTGTGTTCTCTTTTCAAAACTGGTTCCAAATTAGATTGGTAGGAAGCCATAAACCTTTAATTACACAAGTAACTATTTGACGAATCATTGGCGTTATTAATTAAATGACATTTAAATTTTACCTACATTCTTTAAAAAAACAAAAAACAAAACTAGAACCCTTAAGGTTTCTTCAGTTGTCCCTGTGAGGAAATCAGTATATTTCAAAACCCCACAAAGGTGTTTTCCCAATCAGCTAGGGTTCCAAACTGGAACTTTTAGGAAGTTATGAACCATAGCTATACAAAGAGCTATCTGATAAATTGCTTACTAAATTAATTAAACATAATTTAACGCAAATTATTTAACCTTCATTCATGAAAAAAGGGCAAATCCCTTTTTGTCAAATCTAGAACCCCTAACTATTTTAACTCTTACTATATATATATGACACAGTTGAGCGTAATCTGTATATATGCTTTCTGTTTATATATACTGTATATATACTGTTTATATATACTTAGAATGTATATAGCAATAAATATTATTGCTTATATTACAGATTACACATTACTGGCACCTTAGTAAGTGTTTATTGCACTGTAAAAAAAAATCCTCTGGAACCCAGGCTTAACAGACAGAGGTTCACGATCTCAGCTGTTTGCTTTAATACAATGAAATAGTCTTAAAACAATTCTAACCGAGAAACATGGCAGTGTTCCAACAGTCAGCTATGACACATGGTGGGATATGTCATAACAACCCAGTGGCTTGTTATGACATACCCCTGTTTTTTCCACAGCAAAATTACAATCTTAGACTTACAACAAAGGTGGCACAACGAATGAAAAGCTAAGTAAATAAAGCATCACATGTTAGTCTGGTATTCATGTATTTATTGTTGGTCCATGTTGCTTAGTCGGTGTTCCTATCAGTATTACCCTGTGTTCACACTAGCAACCAACTAAGCAACAGGTGAGCATTTATTTCATCTCTGTTTCTCATCAAGCTCCTGAAGCAAATGTGTCCTTATCTGGCCTACATTGTCACTCTTACAGAAACCCTCATTACCTTCAACCATTGTACATATTCTAGATTTAATGCTGCTCTTCTTTTTTGTGCTTTTCAGCATTGAAAAAAAGATGAGGTGAGGCCTCTTGGCAGATTGTTTTTTTCCACAAGCAAGCCATGCAGCAGTGTGAGACCATCCTTTGCCTTTCGGTCTACATCATCACCTTCGTCACAGGCTTTCCGAGCAACGTCCTGGCCTTCTACACGTTCAGCTGCAAGGTGTGGAGAAAGCCAGTGCCCATCGACATCCTTCTGCTCAACCTGACCATCTCAGACCTCCTATTCCTTCTCTTTCTGCCCTTTAAGATGCAAGAGGTGGTCAGTGGCATGCACTGGAACATGCCATACTTCCTGTGCCCACTGTCTGGCTTCATCTTCTACATGACCATCTACAATAGCGCGTTTTTTCTCACTGCAGTAAGTGTCGAGCGCTATCTGGGAGTTGCTTTCCCAATCCAGCATTCGTTGAGACGACGACCCATCTATGCCGTGGTGGCCTCAGTCTTCCTCTGGGCGCTCTCCATGCTCCATCTTAGCATTGTCTACATCGTACCATACTACAACCCTGCTGGGACAGGTCCACCGCCTAGGAATGTGTGCTATGAGGAATTTACAGATGCCCAGTTGCGCATTCTGCTGCCTGTACGCTTGGAGCTGTGCATTGTGCTGTTCTGCATCCCGTTGCTCATCTGCACTTTCTGCTATGTCAACTTCATTCGGATCCTGTCGCGTTTGCCAAACATTGGCAGACGTAGGAAGCTTCGAGCCATTGGACTTGCCTTGGGCACGCTGCTGGTGTTTGTGCTGTGCTTTGGACCCTACAATGTCTCGCATGTGGTGGGATTCATCACCAAACGCAGCCCTGCATGGAGAGACAAGGCACTGCTACTCAGCACTTTCAATGCCTGTCTGGATCCAGTCATCTTTTACCTGTCGTCGGCAGCTGTCCGGAACACGCTGGCATCAATGGCACAGGGTGTGTGGCACAAAATAAAGGCAGGTAGCAGTGTTCTTTCCTGCTGGAGACTGGGAAAAGATGGGCATGAGAGTACTAAAAACTCATTTCCAATACCAGGTGAGATTAATGCTCTTTGACAGAAATTGGTGGTGAGAACAGGACACAATCACGTCCTTGTGTTTTCCACAATCCTTTCGGAAAAGGATGCGACCGTTTCATCTGAATTTATATTTTAATCCCCAAAGGAACAGTTACACAGCACATGGAATAGTTGGGGATTTGGAACTTTGCTCAAAGACATTAAGACAACACTTGGGTCAGTAAAATCCGCTCTTTGGAGGTTATTTATTTCTGGGAACCAAATTCGGATGTTATATAAGAGAACTTTGTAGTGAGTAGACCAAACACAATCTTGGGATTTTAACTTCTTGTTACTAACCCAAAACCTGATCTACTACAGCTCTGTCAACATATTTCAACATGCCTGTATGGCTTTATGTAAAAAACACCTATATGCTTCGTGCATTGGGTAAGGGCTTGGACAACAGACCTCATATGGTAGATTTATGAGTCCGCAGTACGAGAAAAAAGACATCATATACAACTCACTGTGTCCACATGACAGCCATATATTGAGTGTTTGCAAACAGAAGGCCTGTGGTTTATGAACGTCTAACCTTGAATATGTTGTCTTGTGCTTGCTTCTTCAGCCGGAATTAAAGACATGCACTGCACTGGGCATATTGAACGAGGGGCAAAAAAAGGACCCTACACCTGGACTGTTCAGTATGATTGGGTGGAGATTAAGCACAGAGTCACAGTTTGTTCAGTGTGGAGATAAAGGATCTGCAATAGCAGGCAATACTTGGGTCAATAGAACTCGTTCTTTCACCTGTTCCATGTTAATATTTGCAGGTTATTTGGTTCTGGGAAAAATGAACAATAGATGATGAACTAGGAACTAACACCAGACGTTATTTGAGAGAGAAAAGGAAAAAAGGAATATAGAGCAAACACACACACACACACACACACACACACACACACACACACACACACACAAATACAAATACTCAGGCTTTCAATATTTCCACATTCTCTCTTCAGTTCAGGAAATGACAAAACAGCGAAACCTTTCATACCTCAACAAAAAAACAAATCAATAAAAAGCAAAGAAACGAATAACAATAAAACATTATACCTTGTTTTTAATGAAATTCTTCAAATCTTACAGCAACGAAGCCTGATTATCTTGTCAACCCTACCGCAAAGAGCAATTCATCAGGCCCAGACTGAAATTAGCTGTCATTACTTAACGTGTTTATTGGAGAACCTTGAGGAGTATATTGCTTATTGTAATGTCTGCCGTCCATTTCTGGCCTCTACGGCATCATAAAATTTTTTATAGTATATTTCCCTCTTGCTCATAACCGTTTCAAATCTCCCTACAGGATACTGGTGTGTGAGTTATGATTTATGAACCTAATAAATATTTGGATAAGGTTATTGTCTTTGATTGCTAATCTTGTGTGCGTGTGTGTGTGTGTGTGTGTAAATGTACTCCACTAAGTACGTGTGGCAAGAAACAAATGCACAAGGGCTTTGGTTTTGTGCTTCATCGAGTTTCATACATGGGGAAGATGTTATTTATAATTTATTGTCTGTAGCCTGTTAGCAAACGTAAGACATTTAAGTGAATAAATTTTTTTGGTCTGAAAGGAAAATATCCAGGGAGTCTTGGGATTGAACACAGATTGTTGTTTGTCACAATAGATGGCAGTAATAAATTTGACACGTTGTTGAATGTGTACTGTATTCGGTGGTCTGCGTTTCCTCTGTTAATATGAAATGTGAATCCTGAAACCACATAAACTATGAAATTTAACTTGATGATTTGGGTTTCACATACAAATTCACACTCACTTTTCTACCACTTTTTCTATGGATAATTCAATTGTCTTAGCTTTCTAAAAAGGTTCTATATGTTTATGATAAGAGAAAATCTTTTGTAGGGTTCTACATGGAACCTTCAAAGAACAATCACAGTTTATATAAATGTTCTAAGAGTTTATATATAGTTATGTTGTAGATTTTTACCATTAGCCTAATTTTAATATGCCCATTTGTTACAATTTTACGGTAGACATAGTATGCTTGTAGTTATGGTACTTTGTTTCCCCATGTGATAAATTAGCAAACAGCTGGCCTAGTGAAAACTAGATGTTACAAGAGAGCTTTAATTAAATATAAACAATACATAACAGAAAGAGAGAGTTTTCCAGAATTAAATTAGTACAATAATGATTAGGAGGCATGTTTGCCATTTTGTTTTTGTCATTTGCCACTGAGTACAAAATGTGAACACTGTCAAGCTGGAGAAAAGCAAAGTCTTTCCAATGGCCTAGCCTACTCTATATATGTATACAGCTGCACACTGATCCCAAATCCATGCAAAAATGCCCCAAACAGCTGGCTGTAATGATAACAGTTCAGTAAGCACGCATCCTCTTTATTACCTCAGGTGCAAAGATGGTGTTGAAGTCAAGACGAAGCTATCTAGTGCATTGCCCTGGTGCATCGCCGCTGATCTCACGTTTGTGTGCTCTGTGGAGGAACATCAGGTGTTAAAAGCCATGCAAGATGGCGGTCATTTCTTTATCTCCATCATTACTGTGCTCCTTCATCCTCATTCCAATAATATCACATCCTGCCTCTACTATGAATTTAAAGAGTGAAAGATCGAATGGAGGTTTATGGGTGCAGCCCAATACACTGTTTGATTTACATCCTTCAGTGCATGACCTCCTCTACACAGAAGTCTACTTTATTGTAGCATGCTACATAGGCACAGTGTTTCTCATTGTGACACTACATTAAAACAAATATAATATTATTAAGCCTATTTTTACTTTTACTAGTTTCAGGTTTGGAATTTCTTATTTTAAGTTTGATTGCTTCAAGCATTTAATTTTTGGAATGAAACTAAAACATTTGGCAATAGAATATTGAGATCACATTCTAAATTTTATTTATTTTATTAATTTTATTTATTTATTTCAGAATAATTTCATAAGTACGGAATTAAAGACCCCAGGGGTGTGCTGTTATATCAAAATAATAAACGATGAGGTCATATGATGTGGCCCGATGTAAACTGGAGCTACTCTTATCACCCCGAAGTTGATTATTTTCCAATAACAGCACATCCTGTATTGCTTTTATCCATTTATAGTTATATTAAATGTTATGCAATGTCCATGGAATACGTTAGTTCCTGTTTTTTCCCTCTTGAAGTTAATAAGAGTAAAAATATGCAGCTTGTTGCTTTACCTCACTGACATTGGAGACTCCTTCCATAAATGTTCAGGAAATGTCTCACGGAAAGCTTTACCATTCATCAATTACATATTTTTTTATTAAAGCATTTAAGTTTAGCGCCAACCATACACAGAAGTTTCTGTGAATGAACTGTTACAATAGCAACAATACTGTATTACCAGAATTGACAATTCAACAGCGCTGAGAAATATTCAAGTATATGTAAAATACTCTAACTGGATTTCATCACTTTTTTTACAGTGTGTCTTGGCTGATCAGCTATGTTTGCAGAATTTGTGTAAATATTATTTTTCACCAAATTGATCACTGATCTTACAGAAATGAGTGCACTTAAAGCTAGCAAAGAATAATGTCAGCTGACCATAATATTCTTTAAATACACATATTATTGATTGATCTGGACCCAAATGTTTCATATTTGCAATGCATGCTGTGTGATTTCACAATCTATATATCTGTGAACAAGGAGAAGGAAGCTACACTGTGTTACATTTGGTTTGTCCAGTAAGGAAAATCTAGAGCAAAGGTTCTTAACACGCCTGAATGCTCACATTAGGTAATAAAGGACTACTCCTTTTTTAATGGGAACCACATAAAATATAGACTGGCTAGGAAGGTCATTGAGGGCCTCTGCCATAAAGCAATATTCCTGTGTTTGCTAAATTTATACGATGTTTGTAATGTGTTTCGTTTCCTCTCTAAGCTGAGGCTGAATTACATCTGGGGCTGCCTCTGAGTTGCGCAATTAAAAATGATTAACTGAGAACAAGCTCAGGGTTAAATTATGGTTAATTTTTGATGAATACGTTTGCTGTGGTTAACCACCGCACACAATCCTCATTTGCATAGAGGCTGACATTGCCTGGAGCAAATCTTCACTGCCTTGTACGTCTCTGTGTTCCTTGGTAGAAAAGTCATCCAGTCATGAATAAACATGAATTAAGGTTATATGGAGTGGCCTGTCGAATTAGAACACTGTTTTCCCATTAGAGCTTCTGCAGATGGGGTAAACTCCAAACTTAATCTAATACACTTGGCTCTAATATTTAGCTTCCACATGCAGTGTGGTATGGTGTGCTATCCATCATTTTGAGCATTTCAGGAAGCACCAGTGGCCAGAGTTTCATCACTATAAAAATCACCAGAGAAATCCAACCAGAGGCTGAAAATATCTTTATGCAAGCATCTATAAATATGTGCAACATGACACAGTGTAGATGCGCCACATAATCACGACTAATAATAAATAGATTAAAAAAAAAAAACCCTGTTGTTATTTAACAAAGAAAAAAATAATTGCTATGGTGACAGGAGTTTAGCTAACATTTATGGAAAGAGTTTCCAATGTTAGTGCTTTGTAGTCATCAGTAGGTTTCCCACCACAGTCATTTTTTTAATTTAATAAATCCATACTTTTTAATTATAGCTTTAATAAATAAAAGTGTTATAATTATTCCCTGTTAATTTTCTAGTGAAAGATTGCTACTGAAACTTCAGAAACTGAGCATGTCTTGGCTTGATTAGATTTAGGGAAATTGTATATTGTAAATTGTATTTTATTTTTTCCTGAACTATTTCTTTGACATCATGCCAATTAAAAAACACAGTATATGTATCATCATACTGTATGTTTACATTAATATAAATATAGAATTTTTACGTCTTACATTTAGCCAGTCAGTCTAGACCTCAGTCCATTCTCACTCCCCAGCTGTCCACGTTTTTGTTTCCTTCGGGATGAAACCTTCCTGCTGACACTAGATATTTTCTGGCCTTACCTTCACTGAGAACCTTCACACATATACACTCTCCTCATTTCCTCGACTGGAGACGCAGCAGCTTTCCTCACTTTACTCGTCAATGCCAGCAGAGAGAGCAAATGCGCTGCGGATTGGAACGTTTTTCAAAAAAGACAAGACAAGAGCATATATTAACAGTCACTGCCTTTCCTCAGAAACTATTTCAGTATTGGTTGTAACATCAGGAACCATTTCTGGATTGGTTAAAAGCAAACGACACGCGCATTACATCATATCAAATAATCTCCAGATTATTTTTCTACTGTAGAAATGTACTGTATTTAAGACTTGATTTAATGACCGTACCATTTAACACCTTTACAACAACAATTTTGAAATCTTGATTCTGATTGGTCAGAAGGTGTTGGTAAATTTTCTACAACAGCAGCTCTGACAATAGTTCCTGGCATTCTAATACATTATTATTTCTATAGGAACAACTAACACAGGGACTTGTAGGGTGGACGCTTCACATAAACAGATTTTTAAAAAAATGGTGACGTAAGGAATTTATTAAAAGTTTTTTGGAAGGAGTCTCCAGTGGTAGTGCTTTGTTACAGACATTTGTAAAGCTGTAACTTTAGGTTTTCTGACACAAGAATGTCTTCAGGACAGAGGTCTTCACTTTCTCAGTAACATTACAAGCTGCATTTTTAAAATTAACTTTAAGAAAGAGAAAAAAAAGAGAGGCTGTTAAGGGAACAACTGTTTATAGCTTCTATAATGCAAGTGAAAACAGGAACTAGCTTTTCCTGCTGACATTCTGTAACAGATATAAACTGATAAAAAGTGTGACTTTTAAAAAAATATATATTATAAATAATATTATAGAAATTTTTTTTAGTAAAATAATTCAAGACAAAATAATAACACTTCAAGACAACTTGTTTTTTTGTTGTTGTCTTGTAACAGTATGCTCTCAAGTGTTTTATACTTTACATAATATTTTAAAGCTTTAGTAACACAGCTTTAGAGTGTCCAATGTTCCTGGGATAGACTCCAGAGCCACCATGATCCTGACCTGGATAAATGAATAAATCATCATGACAGTGTATAGACATTTTTAATATTATCATGTCTAGCTAATTTTCACCCTCTTAATGGAAACACACTTACCTACTAGTACAACACTGATACAACACAGATAGAGGAAGCAACACCTTTTTACCATCTAATAGTTACAGAGACAAGATTTTTGAACAGGTCATGTGTGTCTGTGATCATGTTCTGGTTATTGATGCTGAAGCTCGTCTTTGTGCCTGAATATCCCCAGAGATCACCAAGCAAAATGTCTCGCCTTCAGTTGACTTCCTCAATATATGATCCCAGGATGTTGTTTCTGGACTTTTCCTATCTACATCATGGAGCAGGACTACCTGAAATGTCACTGCTTCTCCTCGGTCCAGAGGTATTATTGGCAGGATGAGCTACATCCTGAGGGAGGACATGTGCGACTGCACTTTATTCCTCTTAAAGACTACCTCATTAGACACAAGGCTGTCTGCTTTACTCATGATCCATTCAACCGAGATGGAAAGTGATTATCTAAGGCAGCAGGGATGAACACTACAACCAAGGAATGTAGAGGTGCTTGTGTAAGTTATTGGGATGGGGCTTTATCAAAGGTGAGTTGATATAATCCAGTATGCTATTTCCACTTGCTAAGAATTAGTGAACTCTGGCTTGTGTTCATGGCCGAACAATGCACTTATGAGCTTGTATTTGACAGATATAAGCCATTCATTGTTGATGTTCCATTCATTTGGTTGCCTTTCTATATGTCGCACAATCGTGGGGCAGCACGCTCACTGCCCCATTTAGATTCTCAGGGTTATTATTGCATTTAGTAGGCAAAAATAGGAGTGTTGATAGATAGGCAGGGACCACTGTACCCCATGCTCGCTCGATGAAAGTTTTGTTTATGAATGAGGAAGAAGCAGCAAACAGGGCAGTTAACGATATTACCTCTCTATTAATACGGACATCTTTTTAGTCCATAGGTTTTTAATCTTTTCCATGATTAGAAAGGGACACAAATCTAGCTAGCTACATAACTAGCTAGGTTATTAATCTGCCATCATAATTGCAGCAAATTCTTTAAAAAAAAAATGATCGCAACTGATGTCAAACAAATGTAGCCCTTGGTTTATTCACATGCTATTGTTTACCAGCTGCTATAAACAGGATTAACTAACCAGGATCGTGCAATTTCTTTCTGCTTCTCTTATAGCTAGATACACTCTGAGCTCAGGGATATCAAGTTGATGGCCGATGGAGGTTTAATGCAGGATTAAAAATAGAAGAGTAGTGAAATATAATTTCTTCCTATTACTAGCGGCAACATTAATAATGTGGCAAGATTGATGGTAGAACATGCTTTAAATGATTAAATAACACATTCTAAATGCCATCACCACTCCTAATACTGTCTGGCATCCACAAAAAATCCATTAATGCATCACACTTTTCAATTTAATTGTACAGATCATGCAGTTATTTTATGTATTTATTTTTATTTCCTCATCTTCCATTGAAATTAATTCCTGGCTACGCCACTGGTCGAAACAGTGACTGTGTTTGTCAATCTGTATAAATTAATTCTGAATGCACATAAACTTGGCTTTCTGTTGAAAATCTAATCCAAAGCTACAGACATGCAAGGAGTGCCCATAAAAACCACAAAAACCATAAAAACGTAGAGTGTGTCAATCCAGTCAGAGCATCATTTCAGCATGTTAGCCAAGTGTTTAATTGCAATGGGTTTGTGTATTTAACAAGTTTTATCGTCTGTCCCAAGGAACAAACCTCCAAATGTCCTTATTAAACAAGAAGAATTTGTGACTGCAATAAAGTTTGCTTAGTGTGTTATATTTGCTTGACATTGCTTGACAGGAAGCTCTTAACAGAAAATATACATATTGTACTCTAGTAAAACAGATATTTTGCCTTTACTCATCTTCTAAATTTATCAAGATTAAAAGCCATTTTCTTAGAAATAACCACACAGGAATTACAGGCTTTGTTCATTATTTCTACTGTGTACATTTTGTCATTTTTGCTAAATGTCAAGATATCAAACCCTGAGCCGAAGACCATTTAAAACGTAGCATTTTAGTACGTGCTTTATTCCTTACTAAGTTCAATTTGTTTTTGGTTTGGTTCTAATCTCTCAAACTTCACACTCCTTTGGTCCTCGTGGTGTTTAGCAACAGTTTCCAGATCCATCCACATTCAGCTGGAGACCTTTTGTTAGATTCACCACACCCACACCCAGCTGCCCAAGAAACAATGAAGCAGCCAATTACTTTTGGTCCCCTGAAATGAGAGGACTGTGTATAAAAATGACTGTAATTCCTGCATGATTCATGCCATGTGATCGTTCGTAATTACAGCTGGCAGTCTGCCCTTTCATTTCAAATCTAATGTGCTGCAGAGTCGACACGATTTGTGTCACCATCTGAAAACTTGGACTGCGCAATGACAAAACATAATGACAAAACACATTTTAACCTCTCCAAATGAGTAGTTCACACTGGGGTTGTTGGTAAACAGCAACATTAATGATAATGGGATTATACCATTTGAAGCTGTGTTTTTGTAGTTTTGGCTTCTGGGAACATTCTGGAAACCAATCATTGTTAGCTGGGGTGATATTAAAGTGAATATAACGCTCCAGTAGCTTGAGTACTAATAGAACTGCATTTTAGTATAGTATTATAGCTTTATAACCTTTAACTGAAAGCCAGAAAAGATCTTTTTTAGTTCCTGCTTGGTTATCCAGGAAAGATTCATTGTGCTTTACAGTGTAGAGAACATTCCACTAATGTTCCCAAACTTCTGTAGTAACCTGCAATGGTTCAGAGAACATTCCCTAACATTTTGGTAATCTTTAAATAATTTGTACCTCTCGGGAATCTTGCACTAACCTGGGAGGGTTCAAAGGATGTTCATCCTTGTACCAACCTGTAACTATACTGAGACAAACCTGGCTGGTTGTCATCATGTCTGTAATACAGAATATTTATAATGAGCTGCCTGTAAGCAGAATGTTAATTTGTATACAAAAAAAAAAAACAAAACCTAAAAGCAAACTTGTGAACCACCTCAAACTGGTGAACCACCTCTTCTGTAAGAGAACGTTACCGGAATGTTCCCGAAACATTAGTTTGTAGTTACAAAAAACAGTGTGTCAGTTGTTATATAACCATCTTGTGTTCTAAAGTTCCCTGAATATTTCGGGAACAGTACTGACTTTAACTGATGACCTTTCTAATAAAATTAAGTTTATTGACCTTACTGAGATTAACTAAGCAATGACAACTAAGAAATGACAACAATGATTTTTGGCAAGGAAAGTTATTAAACTCAACAGAATCAATCAACCTCTACTTAAAATAATGAGTTTTTTTTTTTTTTTTTTTTTTTAAGTTTGCGAGAGGTCATGTACAGTTCTACCTGTAGGTGGAGTCTACACTCCACCTACGAAAAAGTAGTAATGTAATTGGTCAATTTACATTAATCGACCATGTAACAATCAGAGTGAATGAGGTAGCATTACACGGTGACATTGGATGTGGGTGGTATTATAACCAAATTGTTGGATAGTGTTGGATTTTGTTAACGGAATTAGCAGTCTAACATTTGCTAGTCATGTATCTTTGGATACATGAGTTTTCAATCAAGGAACCTTTTTATGTTTTATTATTTTTCTTATTGTGTGTACAATGTAGATGGGGAAAAATTACTGATTTACATTTGAGTGTTAGATTAGGAGTCATAGCGATGGATGATCTAGGAATGTCTGACTAGCAATGTTTGGTACATTGTAGTGCCTGAAGACAATTGAAGAGAAATAAATAATGTTTTGCCTGAGTTCCGTTGTTGCAATTTTTCTTAGCTTAATTTTTTTCCTTCAACTTACTTGAAAAAAATTTTTTTCTAATGTTTTCCTAGCAATGTGAACACTAATGAGAAGTTAACCTAAGTAATGATTTTGAGTCATCAGTACTTAATTATACTTGATGAACACGTTTTCTGTTCAAATTCATTTAAGTTTTGCCAACTAAAAATTAATACACTACTTTACTTGGAAATTTTAAGGCAATCGGTTTCCTCAGTTTTTCTAAGTAGAGAACATTATGTAATGGTCCCCCCCTCCAAAGGAGTGCAAAGGGGAACCAAAGATTAACATTGGATAAACATTCTGGTTTTGCTTGGTTGGCTTTAACAAGGTTCATTTTGAGCATTGCCCCACAGTCATGAAACCATTTGGTACATAGCAGGTTCACTCACTCTAATATCTAGTAGTCATGGGGGAAGAGGTAGCTCACTGGTTAGGTTTCTGTAGAAGTGAAGTTGCGAGTTCAGATATTAATCGTGACAGAACGCCACTGTTAGAAAGATTCATCTTGAATGATGCTCTGAAGTCAAGAAGCCATTTGGTACGTGACAGGAAGGCTCACTCACTCTAATATCCATTAGTCACAGGGGAAGTGGTAGCTCACTTAAGTTTCTTAGGTTTCTGCATGAGTAGTGTGACAAAGCAACTGTTGTGCCTGTGATTAACTCTGCTAACCCTGCTGGTTACTGTCTGTGTGGAGTTTGACACATTCCTCCTGTGGATGCATGGGTTTCCTCCAGGTTCCTGACAAACCTGACCAGAATAAAGAGGTTACTGAAGATGAGCCTATGAATAATGGTTTGATGGTTGGATTTGATGGATTCTCAGAACACCCAGCATACTTTAATCTTTAAGGAACCAAAAGGCTCTGCTTGGAACCCTTTGACAGGAAACCTTGTTTTAGGGTACTTTTAAGAGTTTCCTTGGACAGACAAGCAAAGAATCCTTAGGTGTTCCAGAAACTAAATATTCCAAGACACATAATGTCCAGAAAACATTTTACTAAGCCAGAATTTTTAACTGAGAAGACCCTCAACTCCTGGCTTGAGTTCTAAATGAATAGAACAGCCTTCTAAATGAAAAAATCTTTGAAAATTTTTTTGAATATAGGTTTACATTAGACTAATGTAAGCTCCATCTTGGCCATTACATCACACTGGAGAGTCGTAAAGACTAGTTTGTACGTGATCTGAAGGTCTACAGCCTCTCGCTGTCCTTGCCAATGTCTGTATTTCTCCCACTCTGTATATGTGATGCACTTCATTGTCAAAGCAAAACAGAGACTATCTGCAACTGAAACATTTTCTGAAGCAACAGCCTCTTGCCTAAGCAATGCTCTTCCTGTCAATGACTAACCATGACAGAAGAGGATGAAGGAAAACAACAAGGCAAGCATCAGATTATGTTAAAAACAAAATTCAGTTTTATTTTCTCCCTTTCTGATTAATTCCTTCACGTTGTTCTCTCCTTTATGGACTTTTAAAAACAAAAATAAAAACAAAACAAAACCCAGACACAATAAAAATGACAAAAACAGACAAACTCTGAATCAGGAACACGGCACAGGATTCGTCGAAGGTGGAAGACAATGCTTTGGATTTTCCATCTTTTCTGTTGATGTTGCAGAGAAAACACTGAATTGCATGGAGAACTGGAATGTGAAGTAGGTCATGATCAATCAAGGTCAGAGAATGCATGCCCTAACATGCATGTGTGCCCACACACAGACATGCCTAAACGCACACATTAATACGACAGAAAGACCAGAATGAAGAGCTGGAGGTGCTCACGGCATTTCATCTCATTTCCAGAGGAGAGGAGGAGGACGAGGAGTGGAAGAGAAGAGGAAGAGGCATAGAGAGAGGGAGATGGGCTTGACTCACTGACCGACCCGTCCCTGTTAACCTGTGAACGCCTGATATTACATCAAGTGCTTTCAGTCCAAACACTGCCAAAGTGCTATGGCACAGCCTGTGTTCACCCGTTTGACTGACGGAAATTTCAGCTTCCAGTGGGCGAGCGACACACTCCAATGACATTCAGAGTGATGGGCTTGTTTGTGCACAGCAGTGCTGCTTCTTAAACCTCCTGCTTTGAGGAAAACACACGGCCTCAACTACGTCTCATTTAATACACCTACTGAATTATGCTCAGATAATTAGCGGAGTGTTATCGATACAGCTGTACATGACTGACAGGCTGCACCTGTTGCGTAAAAACCTTATGCACACAAAGCCTTGATAATTAGCAGGATAATTAAACATCAAATGGAGAGGGATGATTTAGCATAAAATGAAATTTACACATTTGTACCCACACCCCAATTCATCAGAGACGTGTTTGGCGTCCAGTATTCTGCTTCTTTACTGTCAGCTGCAAATATTATAAGTGTGATGGAATTCTCTTATCCAAAATCATTTTCAAAAACAAATGCCAAGATTTTCATATACTTGCTTCTATTTTTTATAACAAGTTTGTAAAGTAGCAGAAGTACTTTAGCTTGTGTTTATGTTAAAATTCTAATCCTAACCTTCCTAACCTTCTAATCTAACCTTCTGCATAATAATTACCCCAGCTTTCTGGTACAATTCCACCTTTGGGAGGCAGGACCCAGGAAGCAACTGTAACAGTTTACCCTACATGTCATAAATGCCATGTGCTCATGTTTGTTTTGATTTCTATTCCATTCCTGACTCCACCCCTGCTCCTCATTGGTTTGTTACCTATGTGTGATCACCTATTTTGTGTTAGTCCTTGATTAGTCTTTCCATGTATTAATGTTGTTACGTCCAAGCCCTCATAATGTTGCAGTGTTTGGGTAAACAGTGAAGTTTTGTTTATTCTTTCTTTGCTTGCAACAGTTACCTTTTAATGCTTAATCATTCAGGATTAGTTCATGGTTATAATAGAAATACAACAAAGTAATTATGATTTGTTTTGTTGTGGCAGTTCACGTTATTAGATTTGACTAACGCCACATCTGACTAACAGTTGAAATGTCTGTTTTGAACTTGGAGTGGAGAATAAACATATACTTCTCATCTTTAAACATTGTTTTGTTTTGTTTTTAACAATCCATGCTGACAATTCACTAATCAGACCAGACCGGGTAAGTGAAATGACAAATCTATGAAAGTCTGTCAAAACATTTTCTTTTCTTGATGAACAGCCTTCAACTAAATCATTTACATAAATGCATGTGATTGGCTGCAACAAGCCACAACATCAGCCATTGTTTTTTGCTGAACTACTGACAGTTTTTTTTCCGTACACTGATTGGCTCTGCTACAGTATTTTTTGAGTTCTCAGTTTGATCCACAGAAATTCTTTTCTCAGTCTGCATCCAGACCTTGGTCTGCCAGTTGATGAAGCCTTGTATAGATTATAATAGTTTTCTGTGTCCTAACCCACACTGATATGTCTATGTGACATCGCTGAAGAACAGGCTCCCGCTTCACTTGCTAGCTGCATTAGCCCTAGAATTAAACATCGGACACTGAAGATATCTTGGCTGATTGAATCCATCTGTGTTAATGGGTAAATTGTGTAAATTTCATTTTTCATCAAACTATTATTTTAATCTATCTATCTATCTATCTATCTATCTATCTATCTATCTATCTATCTATCTATCTATCTATCTATCTATCTATCTATCTATCTATCTATCTATCTATCTATCTATCTATCTATTCCCTTATTCTACTTCTCAAAGCATTCTTTCCTTGTTTATATCTTTCAGAAGAATCCTTTCTCTTTATCTACATCATCTGCCCATGACAACAAATACTCTTATCTCTGAAAAGAAACTGAATTATGCTATTTCTAAAAAAAACCCCAAAAAACAAACCTTATTTTTTTGTTTCCAATTCTAACTCACAGAGATCTCATCTTTACATCAAGATACACAGTATCCATATGCACTGACATTTCTCAAAGTATTACTATTTATGCCTTAAATTAATAAGTGTCTTGTTATTCAGTTGTTGAACTAAACCATTAAAATACATCATTCTCTATAGTGTCCTCTATATATTACATTACAAACATTAAAATTGCAACAAAATGACCAGAGATTATGATAAAAATTATAACAAAGCATTTCATACAAACATCCTAAAGTGAAACTATATATTACTGGGTCATTTTAAAAACCTTACACCTCATTCATAATAATTCTATCTATCTATCTATCTATCTATCTATCTATCTATCTATCTATCTATCTATCTATCAGGAATTAAATGTGCATTTTGCCTTATGTTTGGTTAAAATCAAATTAGGAAGTTTGGTACAAAGCAGCTAAATAAAATAATTCCACTCGTTTCTGTAAGGGTCAAAGTGCTGTATCTTTGATCAGAAGGTTGTGAGTTCAAATCCCATTACTGTCAGCAAGGAACCATTAAGCCCTTAAGCAATACTCTTAACCCTCGGCTGCTCAGATCTATGCTTTAATTGAATTCTAGCTCACTTCTAAGCCTCGGGAATCAATTCAGCTTGCTCTGAGAAGAACTTTTTAACATATTTGAACATTTTTGTCAACAGTTGTTGTCTTCCAACTCCAACACAACCTCCCTAACATTAGAACAGCCTAATGTCTTTTTAGAGGCTGTATGTAGGTCTAATATAATAAAATAGAAGATTAACAAAAACTTGTTGTATAAGGCTAAACTATTTTAAGTAATTTAATTTAATTTTGTTATTAACTGGGAATCAGTTCAAATTAATGTTTCCGTACTAGAATAGCTAAAGATGATTCTATTTGTGTTTTTGTTACTAGTAAATTACTGTTTGTTTCTGCTTTCGGTTTCATTCCATGAAGTGGTTCAGTCTGTGAAAGCGCCACTTTGGGGAAAAAATGGCTGTTAACTCAATAAATGGAAATGTAAACAGTGACATTAGAGCTATTAAAAGAAATTAAGACTCATATTGTTTCTTCAAAGTCCTGCAGGGAATGTTCAGGTGCCTTCTGATTGGACACATGTAAACTCCCTGATTGGATATGTTGTGAGCATCCATGTGGCTAAAGAAAAAAAACTGCAGCATTTGTGGATCAATTAGAGGCCTCTTACTAACGCATGTAATATCCATCAGTCTCAGTGGACAGTAGTAGGACATTAGCATTGAAGCACATTTTAAATGTGTGGACACAAGCAGCAGAGCGAAGCAGCAGGAAAAATCAATACACGCAATCTGCCTTTATAAAAAATGGATCTGCAAGCTGATTTGTAGCTGGTGTCTTCCAGTTAATCGCATGCATACAGAGGGAGTTCAGTGTCTGGTCAGCGCCGGCCCATCTCACCCTTCCTGCCTCACATGCCTCTCTTCACCCCCTTAAACCAGACCTCCAGGTAACCCACAATCACTCATCTCTACAGGAGAGCTCATATCAAATCACACTTCAATCTTCCATATTTTAAAGCCAACCTTTCCCACACATACACTTTTTATATTCACACTTTTTTAAAAAGGAAAATCCACCCATAACAAACATTGACATGCTTTTTTTTTATAACCCACATTGAGAAACATGACATACTTGTTATCTTTTTTTTGTTTACTTATTGTTCAGGAGAAAACATGAGCACAGATAGGTTCGCCATGGATCATTGAGCTTTACACGGGCGGCGGAGTCGTGAACAAGAAAAGAGGGAGAAAGACAGACAGATACAGAGAAAAAATAGCACTGGGACTGGTTTTGTGCTTCAAATTGAACCCAAATGAGAAATTTTTGGATGGGATCTCAAAACATGCAAGTGTGTGTTGCAATTGTGGCTATACAGTACAGATTTGTACACCATAGATAGACAGATCCAAATAGATAGATAGATAGATAGAAAGAGAGAGAGATATGGAACAGAAATGGAGATGCATATAGGCCGGGTCAACCTTTAAACACCGCTGTCAGAGCTCCTTCCATCACAAACATGACATTAATTTATCACACAACACTTTCAGGATTAGATTAGCATGGCACTCTGGTCAACACTTAACAGATTACGCCAATTAGATACTTCTTTACATTTACGTTTTAGTTTGGTTATTGCTGGTTTTGACAAAATTAGCTATGGGGACACAACAATGTCAAAACATGCTATATACAGCACTTACGTGACTGAATGATCGGCTCCTAACCTTACTTTTTGTCCATGAATGTAAGAGATTGCATACGGCATACGCGTGCGGAAACTAGCGCTCAGTGTTAAGCCACGTGCTGCCGAGCACATGGTCGCAGCGTCTTCGCTACGCGCCTTTAAGTGGCGGTTAATTAGTCACCACCGAGACACTGTCGTCCTTGAAGAGGGTCCCTGTCAGCTCCTGGATTGAGCTTGATTTATGAGATCTGCTCCTCAGCAGATGGAGGGATGAGGAGAAGAGCGACGGCGCCCTCGCTTAGCGATCCGCTCGCTAATTACGTCTCTATTTCCCACTAATTTGGCTCCCTCTCGAAAGCGGCTGGAGGAAGGAATGAACAAACGAAGGGGGCGAACACACAGGATTTCAAATATGCCGAGAGTTTTTGGTTGTGACATCAAGATGGCTGACAAAAAGGGTGGGACATCATAAAGTTAGCATACATTCGATACAGTACAGAGCCTTAAAAAGAAACGTTTGAATACATACACGGTACAAATTATATTACATTTCATTGATCGCTCCCTTTGTGAGTGCGTGGATGCACAGCAAAACCCTACGTTTTGTAATAACTCTTATCTTGTTAAATTAGACTAGCATTGTGGCATGCTAGCATCACAAAGAGGGGGGCGAATTCAAAGCAGTGTTTTGCTGTGCTCCAGCTCATCACCTTGTTTTTAAAAAGCTTCTCATGGCAAAATAGAGCACAACACTTGGGAAAAAAAAAACCTTATTATTATAATTTTTTTTCAGAGCAAAGTACAAAATATTTTCGCACACATGGCTCTGGGATTATTATTATTTTTTTCTCACACGTAATTATCATATCGATTTCAAATACTTATTAACATCATTATCATCATCATCATCTTCATCATCATCATTATTAACACCAAAAAAAAGCAATTAGCAGTTAACCTTGCAGATTAAATGTACACAGTGCAGGGGCTATAGAGAGGGCTCGGGCTTGGATGGACGGCACAACAGGAACAGCTCTAACCAGTACATGCTATCAACAAGCGACAAGGAAGAGTGATCAACGGCTTCGGGGGGGTTGGGCAGGGCGGCGGAGACACCAGAAACATAACCTCCAAGCCAAAAAAGCCTGAAACAGAGAGGCTAATGGGAAATGTATTCCGTAAATCGGATGGTGTATATGGAATTATGGGGTGGCCTCTACTGCATATATATTTACACTGAGGGTGAAGGTAGCAATGTGGTAATGTGATGAGACCGAGGAAGGACTGGAAGGCCGGACTGGGGTCACATGCTTTGCCCTGGGTCAAGACCTCCAGCGAATGCAAAAAGAGGGGGGACAAATAAGTATTGCCCTCCCCCCATGCTAATGTTGACCCCTAGCGCAGATGAGATTTGACATCATTCACAGAAAAATTCTGCTGCTCAGATCCGAGAGAGCGAAGGCCACTGAGGCGTGGCCTGCTGGTGAACAGCCACAGCTTGTTTACAGGGTCACCTGACCATCATCATCATCATCATCATATATATAATATATCACATTCCTCAAACACCATTAATGTGACACCATTCACAAATATACAACCATGATCCAGCACGTGCACACTGAGACAAAAACGCGCTCTGCTCGGCACCTTCACAATTTTAGCATTCTTTTTTTTTTTTTTTTTACAATCATCACCACAACAGCTATGAACATTGAAAAGGTGACCTTCACTGGAGAAGCAGGACAGGCAGTGGCCAGTGGTTGCCAATGACGGGTGCGAATGAGATGAGTGGGGAGAGGGGAGGGTGGTGATTATAAGATGCAAGAGATGGCTCCTGGGTTAATGCATAATTCTTTTTTTATTCACAGTGATGGGTTCGTCATTTAAAGACTCCTTTTTTCCGAGGCGGCGACGTGTTAGACCTTCAGCAGGACGGAGATGGAGAGGCTGAGCCAGAAGACGAGTCCCGATAGGCAGGCGCTTAGCGACACGCTTCCGCCGTAGACTGCCCCCGGCCCTGAAAAGACAGGAAGTGGCATGTCAAAAACACTACATAAGAGCTAGAAATGTTGGGGGAAGAAAAAGGCGTTAAGCATTTATATAGAACGTATTTACACTGGGAGAGTTTTACTTCCACAAACCACTTCTCAGGAAAGAAGTTATTATTATTGGTTATATAAAATACCCAATTCCAACTAAATGGAGATTTTCACTTGAAAATGAACAGGCGTCTGGAAACTGGATGCACTGCTAGCTAGAAAAGTTCTCCAAGAACTTAAGAAATGATCAAAATGCTTAGCGTTTGTACATTTTCTTGAAAAACTTTAATTACAGATAGACAGCAAACTAGCAAAAAACCTATGCTAGTTTTCTGTTGTCATGCTAGCACAGTGTAACAAGTAACTAGCACCTAGCATTCTGCTATAGCATTCTGCTATATAATAATCTAGTTAGCTGTCTGCTTAATGAAAATATTTTCTATTTCTGTAACTGTCTTTGGGTTAAATGTTTCCATTGTCAAGAAACATGTAATAATGTATTTAGCTTTTTGGAACGCTACTGTAGCTAGCAATGTGTCTCATTTTCTCCCTTTTATTTTCAAAAACATAAAAATGCATTTCAAAATTTTTAATTCTACCTCCTCTCCATTTGAGTGATTGTTGAACATAACTACAAATTTTTTTTTTTGCCATGAGAAGATTTTTTTTCTTTCTTTCCTTCTTTCTTTCTTTCTTTTTTTTTTTTTTTTAGAAAGCAGTGGCTCTTATTTCTTTAAACATGAAGGACGTAAAGATGAGGAGCTAAAAAGCAGAGCTGAGGGCGGAAGCGACCACACGAATCAGTCGAAAGATGTATGAGAATGACAGCGAGTGACTCACCGAGGTGAAACACGTGGAGATAATAGGAGAGAGAGAGAGGAAAGAGACGGGGCGAGAGATGGAGGACTCACTTACGATGGTAATATGCAGTAGTGTGGCAGGAGCGAAGGAGGGAGCGAGGGAAATCACTCACTGGGGGCGGTAATGCGAGGAACAGAATGAGAGAGAGAAGGATGGAGGGATAGAAATCATGGCTTTGTGGCAGAGCAGGAAAGAACGGAGCGAAAATGGGAGGACGATAAACGACAGAGAGCATAACGGCCCAGTGAATGGAGGGATTGGGAGAAATAAACGGGTAAAAGGAATGCCAAGACAAGAAAAAAAGATGGCTTAAAAGTACCTGGGGAAAAAGAGACAGCATTTTAGGTTTTTTGTAATGCAAAAAATGTCTAGAAGTGATATTAAAGCCTGCGTCTTTGTGTGAACACAATCCTTATTGAGCACAGGAAGAGCACTCAAAACACAATAGCATATGTGCATGCTGTTTTCCCCAAGGGTATTTATGCACTCTTGACACTGCACCTTTGTGGATTTATAAATTCAAGAGTATGTGCTAGCAAGGAACTTCACAATTGTCCGTGTGTACTCACTGAAGAGAAGCATGCTGGCATTGGAGGCCCCTAGGCGGTTGGAGGCGAAGCAGGTGTAGTTGCCAAAGTGTTTCTCGGTGACGTTGGTGAAGAGCAGCAGGGAACGTGTCTTCTCATTTTTAATCCGCAGCGTGTTGTCGCTCTCCACCAGTCTACCGGAAAAGACACAAGCAAGAGTTTTCACATGCAAAAAAAAAAAAAAAAAAGTCAAAAGTTCCATGCTTTTTAGTCTTGCAAAGTTCCTTTAGAGAGTCACAATGTCAAAATTACAAAATTAAAGTCATACAATGCACAACAGTGCTACAAATACTGTATATTGCCTCAGTATTAAAAAATATATATATAACAAAAATCACAATTATGTTATGTTATGTTCATTTTGAACAATCATTATGGCCCAAGCACTTCTTGGCAAATAGCTTCCCCTATTGAAACTATCAACTTTTCAACTACCTCAGAATTAATTATGGCATACACCTGATAAAAGGTCCTGATACTCAGTCTGAAGCATGAATATCCAGCTGCTAAATCCCTGTTTAGAGTCTGCAATTTCCTGTTAGGAGGACTAGTGTTAAATTTCACAATGGTGGAAAATATGCTTATAAGTAAACTTTTACGTTCATGGACCACATCATGCCCTAAGGACACAGGGCTTATGGTTAAAAGGCAAGATATGCATGATTAAATATGGCTATATACATTTTTTTAAAAGCACCATCTAGTGATCAAAAGAAAAAACAATCAGAGACATAATAGGGGTCCAAGCATTTCTTTGCAAATAGTGCCCCCTATTTAAACTCATGTGGCAGCTACTTCAAAATGCTAAATTTTCAGTATACGCTTAATAAATGTTCTGATAATCAGTCAAATTGTTCAAATGTTACAGTTCATGAATTACTGTTTGGCATTTTTGTATTTGTATAGTACTATACTTTGTATAGTGTTGCTGAGATTTGCCTTACTTCCTATTTGAGGTCTTCACAGGCAAACACTTTCTATTGCTATTAAAATGCATTTGGTAGTAAGAAAAAGTCTGATTGTAATGTGAAAAAAATCAGATGACGACTGGATAGAAATCCAATTCCAATCCAGTCATATTTGGTGGATATGAGACAAAAGATATAGGTAAAACAAATATGGAAAAAAAAAAAATCTAAATGGTGAACATCCAGTGTCTTGATTTTAGGGGTTGTGGAGAAAAGGTTCAGTATGACTGGCAGCATATGTGAAAGAAATCTTGGGGGGACCATAATAATTCCTTCAGTTCTTCAATTTTGTAGGCGGCACTGCAGAGCCGCTTTGACAGTCAGTGAAAAAAAAACAAACCCAAAAAACAATAGAAACCCTGCACACCTAAAAGTGATAAGAAAAGTAATGAAAAATGACTGGTGCTGTAGATCTAAAAGAGAAAATGTTAGTCACTGTCCCATTCCTTCTATCTCTTAAACTCCCACTTGTCCACACACACCAATGTTGTTTAGATATTAAATAATAGAGATACAGATAAGATAAATTGGGTATTTTAAAATACATTTCACAATTGTCACGAGATCCCAGTAGGATTAAGGCAGCTTAAAACCTGTATATACTACCAAAACAGGCCGAGATAGTTACCTCCGGTCATCCCTGTACCACTCGAAAGATGCAGTGGGGACAGCCATGGCCTCACAGCGCAAGATGGCCGTCTTCCCCACTTGAGCTGGCATATTCTTTACGTCTGTGATCATGGGTGGATCTGGAGGAAAAGCGGTTATTTACTGGAATTGTCTTATATTCTCAAAGAGATTTCAGACTTCATAATCTGGTAATGCTAATAAAAAAGAATCAGATAATGAAACTTTTGTGGATAAGTAGTCAAATGTTTTTATGATTCCACTCCAGGGCTAATTACTTTGACTTGCTACTATTATTTTCTTTATTTTTCATCCTAGGATAAATCAGCAGTTGTGAGCAGCGCTGTTAATATGTACTGTATATCATGTTTGTTTACAGGTAATGCAAGAACCATTTGATGTGACAATGCAATCTTAAAACAGATTTGAAAAAAAGATTTGCTACCCTGAGACAAAAAGATTATGTATCCAGGCTATCTGGGCTATTTACTTTACTTAAAAAAAAAAATCAAAGAAAAAAACAAACAAACAAACAAAAAAAAAAACGGAAAGGCTTATTGACTTTCACAAGAGAAAAAAAATTTCTTTGATTTTACCCATTTTCTTCCTGCTGATGTTTCACCTGCGATTATCATCCACCAGTCTGCTCTCCTCTATCAAACAACAGCTATCATATGGGGAGGGTGAAGGCTGGCATGTACTTCCTTTGAGACATGTGAAGACAGCCAGCCACATTTTTTTTAACCTGCTGCTCATGCTTCATCACAGGGCAGTTTAACACACTCAGATGAAAGCACTATCTACCCTCTTCTGCATACATGAGCTCACAGACACCCATGATTGGCTAGTGTTACTGTGATTGACAGGGAACAGAGAGTATGCCTTCCTTCTGTCCCAGAGCGCATGGCCAGTTTTGCCCCCATGGCCATGGATGGCAGTGGCATCTCCAGGATTTAAATTCGTAATCTTCTGAATTCTTCACTGATGAACTTTTTTTCCTATGTTGCTCCCCTCAGGAGTCTCGTAAAAGAAAACATTTCTGTATGTTTAAACATAACACACTCCACGTGGTTGATATATTTCTCGGTGCCGCATAGTACCTCAATGCTGCGATGTGCACTACTTTTATCTGAATCCTGTCAATTGATACACTATGCAGACAAACCGAGAACATGGTCTCGCTGTTGGTAGGAACTATTTTTTACTAGGCATGTTAATTAGCTTGAACTGATGCTAGACAATTTTTCCAGAATCAGGCGTATGATGAGATATCAGAACAGTAACAAAACTGAGCAAAATGCAGTACAGTGTGGCACTGTTATATATCCTGATTTTAGCACAAGACGATACGGCCTTGCATTTAAACACTTCCTCAAGCAAAAAATGAAGATGCTAACTAGTCTCCAATAACATTTTTATGTCCAAAGTGATGCGTACATAAAGTCACTCCTCTCAGGGTACTCATTTATTTTTCATAGTCTGCATTAATGCACATAATTACCTTATTATACTTTTGAGTTAAATTGCATTAGTTGCTGCTTTTAGTCTAGTTAATTGGATTTCCAGGCAAGCATAACATGGGACTGGGCAGCACATTGGAGCTTTGACTTGCCTGGTGGGCTGGCTAATGAATTGATGATTTGTTCACCCCGGGGAAACACCGATAACTGATGATAGACCAGCCTTCCCACTGGTGGGACAAAATCCATTGCTATTTCAGTGACTTAAAGAGATGTGTTTTTTTTTTTACTGCTAAAGTAGAGATTGCATTGCTTGCTCTGATGTGTATATATCAGTTTTTGTGTTTTGTCTGTTTTTGGACTGATATCTCATAAAAAGCATAAAGAAATGTTTATTGTGTGGCATATTTAGGCTGAATCTTCATTAAGCATCAAAGCTGACACGATAATGCGAAAGTAAAAAAGGGCCTAATGCAGTGATGAACAGGGTTTCCTATTGCTCCAAATAGCTTGTGTGTGTGTGTCACCAGACTCACAATTCACTGTGACCTTGACGCGGTGTGTATCCGGCGGCGCCACACCATTGTTCGTGATGCACACGAACTCTTCAGCTTGATGCCGTTTGATCTCTGTGATGTCCAGAAATTCTCCCTCGTATGTGCGTCCAGCTGCAAACCAACACAAAAATGACATACAAAGGGGTCAAATGTCACATCCAAGCCACTCAGTAGATGCTAAAGGAACAGCTGTAATGTGTTCCTGTTGCTAATAATAAATTAGTGCACTCCCAATGAGCTTGCGCTAATTAGCGGCTGCTGACTCTCAATCACTGTTAGCATGTTTGATCAAATGGGTTTATTTAAACTCAATAGGCCTAATTGATGGTTTATTTAGCTGCGCGATCGAAATGTTTGGACTATGGCCGGTGTGAAACATTGCCAAAATGAATAATGTTCAGTAGACGTAGTGTCATTTAGCTCAAAAATGAGCTACAGCACTTCGCTAACGAGGCTGGATGGTGAGTTGACGTTTATTATGGGAATTTGACAGAGTGGATGGATATAAAAGGGCACAGCAAAGAGAAGAAGCAAGCTAGTGGTGCTATGTGTATTTCTCTTGAGTATTATCAGGAATTTGGACACCTTTTATTCAAAATAGGCTAGTGGAAAATTGTAGTGAAAAATATCTCTTGGGGCCATCTTGTTCGAGTGATTGTCTCACAAGCCGAATTTCTGAGAAGTGTGGGTAAAGTTATATGTAAATCTTAGTTTTGAACTTATGCTAATTTGGCAAAGGGGGGCAAGATGATCTCCTGCTTCTTTGTTTTTGTTGTGCCAAAATGGCTCTTATTCATCTTCCTGCTAAATCATCTCATCAAGCCCCAGGGACTTACATTTTCTGAGAATGGCTGTCCTGATTACAATTTGTTGTATGCCATCTAATCCAGCCTTATGCTACACTCATGTCAGGATTCTTAGTCTTAAAATATTCAAAATCGAAAATCCTGTATATGTCTGACCTCTGTATGACCTGAGCACAGTTATACTGTAATTATTTGTAATTTTGTACCTTTTTTTATTATTTATTATTTTTTTTGCTTCAGCACTTTCCTTACATGTTTAACATTTCCTGTTCTTGTTACTTGTTGCCATGACGGTTAATTAGTCTGACTTGCATCTTTTTAAACCTTTGAAAAACAGCACAGCAATGCTAAAAAACCTTTATTTCCAATATACTTTGGTTTCCTGGTGTGTTTGTGAAGTATTTTGAAGTATATGTACCTACTGCATTTCAAGGCCCAGTTTCCCAAAAGGCTCAAGTTAAGATAATCTTAAACAGCAGATAGAGTGTTTAATGCTGTACCAGGTAGCAATGAACTTTGTCCTCAGATACTTTTAGGAAGCTCAGCCATGAGGAGCGTTTTCTAGCTTTGATTCTGTTTTATAGTTCCCAGGTTTTCTGAGCGTTTTCAGGTTTGACCGTGATACATGCTGCATTTTTTTTAAAAACCAGATAGATTTTAATATTTCCCCCACAAATGTCAAGCACTCACATTTGAACTACAGCATGCCAACCAGCTGGTGTAACTAATTAGATTGCTAGCTGGTGAGCATTAGTGAAGTTATGTTATAAATAAATGGAGTTTTTGAAGTATATTGAAAGCAGCAACTGAACAGTATTAAGTACAGTATTGGTGTTGCATCACACCAGGCCAGGACAGTCCCCCTACCTGCCAGCAAAGGTCACTGTCTCCTGGGTTCTAAGCAGTTGTTCACCTCCTTGTTTGTACTATATAAGCACATGGTTTTCAATTCCTCTTTACGAAGTCTTGCCAATCTTTTGTGTTATGTAAGTTCTGAGATATGATTTCCCTATTTGTGTTTCATGACTTTTTAATGTTTTTTTAAAAAAAAACATTTTGCTACTGCTTGTTCGTTTACTCTCTGGATTGCCCCATCGCTTTGATGATTAGTGCCATTAATATGCTTGACCATTGCCTGATTAATGACTTATTGTGTTGCAACAAACTATGCACATAGAGCCTCACGTTTCTCCCAAGTCTGGTTTGTTACTTCCTATTTACCTGTACAAACAACTTGACCCATCATTTTGTTGCTTCCTTAAGGGAAATTGCTTCAGATTGCACTTGGATCTCCATGGGCTCATCTAATGAGCTTCACCTGAGCTAATAAAGTATTGGATTGCCTTTATGATGGCAACAGGAAATTAACCAAGGGGAAATTAAGATGGGAAGTCAATAAGGACCTGTTAAAACATGCTAATGAGGAGCTTTGCTAATGTGATATATGATTAGCATGCTTACTGGACAATAATTAGCTCTGGAACAGTCTCTGTAGAAAAACAACAACAGTGACTATATATGTAGCTTTGATTTTTGAATTACGTTGATGTATTTTATATAGTTGCACTGCCTTTAAAACAAGTTGTAGTATAGTTAAGTTTTTTCCTGTTATATTTATCTTTAAATTCAACATACGATCCAAAATTTATTTTGTAATGATAATCTATGTGTACCTTTTCTGCTGAAATTTCTTTCATCGACACATTGGTCTGCTTTCACTTTTTAAGTTTCCCACATTACCCACAATGCCGTTCGGCTACCTGCTGATAGTGGTATAGTAGGATTTAGCTCTTGCTTCATCTCTATCTAAAGACAGCAATGCAGCAGCACTTTAGTCCTTTAGTCTGTCCAGCTCTCTCATCTCCTCATCTGTACACTCTGCTCCAACTGTCAGAGCAGTAGACAACCGCTACCTTTTCACATGAATAATCAAAATACAGGAACAACCAACAAATTAGTACCAGAATCGCTAAGCACAGTACAAATATCTCAATATAAACATTTTTAATATGTTTCAGGGTGGACTCTTCCTTGAATCCATCTGTCTGGAAAATATCTGTTTGTACATCTATCCTTATGAATTCATAACACAATCATAAACCGTACGATACGCTATGATAATGCTAATTTGACATAAGTATTTACTTTCAGGGAAAACTCACTCTGCCATCATTAATTCCAGAAATATATTTCTCCTTATCAATATGCTAACTTTTTACACTTCAGTAAAGTGTCATTTCCACTCACAAGTTTTCTTATTCGCAAATGGAAAATTAGCATGAAAACAAGGGAGACGGAAAGCACACTAATGAGAGAGGGGGAGAAATCTCTCCAAGGGTCTTTGGTGAAAAAGTCTGAGTCATTCAACCATCTGATTTATTAAACTATCTGTCTCCACATGATGTCTGCATTCTCATTTTTATGCTATTGAAAGCTCAAGGTGTGCTACTTGTCAGAAGAAAAGCGACATTAACCACCAAATCCACTCAGGATTTGATTCTGTTCCCACCTGCCATTCGACAAGCTCGCCCACAGTCCACTGCAGGACTACTAAAGACTTAATTCATAAAGCCACGCAAGCATTTCCCTGTAACAGATTTGCGTGCCTGTTAATTGAAGATTAAGCCAGAGGATTATTAGCGCAGCCACTGAGCTGGAGCCGATTATTTTGCATTTGCTGTTGTTTACCCCGACGAGTGCATGCAATCCCAGCTACAACACTATTCACTTATTCTCTTAAGTTATTAAATATCTCTCTTGCCACTTTGTCTACTCTGGCAGCCATTTCAAGCTCAGAGGCGAGACGGTGAAAAAAAATGACATATCAGATCCAGACGATGGGTTTTTTTGAGGTAAGTAAGTAGACTACGGCCTTCTTCACGTGAGCGCCAATTTGTTATTCCCTCAGCAGTGAGAAGACAGAAGACGTGAAGGGAGAAGATGAAAAGCGAAAAGAGGAATCCGACGCCCGTTAAGTAGACCACATTTTCTTCATTTTCTTTTCGATTTTCTCTCAGCCGTGACACATGCTGCTTTTTTTTTAACCAGACCTGAGTGCCTGGTAAAATGGAATCCAACACTTGAAGACCTCTCCGACAGAAGAGCAATTCTGATTGAAATCAGGTAAGGTCATGATAATGGCTAGATTTACCTTCTCATACACAGCACTAGAAAAAGTACACCCAGGCGTCTTCTTTGGCTTGTATTGTTTTGCAAATCATATTTAGTCGGTAAATATTTTCTATCTGTTCTGTCTCACCTTAGGAGACGTGGGAGAATGTAAAAGAGACAGATGTGCAATGTTCATGGATCAAAGATCTTCCATATCTGCGAAAGCGTCTCCAGCGTGTTTGCTATGAGAACCGTGATGGACAGGGCTGATCTTTTGTACGACACATGATGCTTATCTCTGACAAGCGTGCGTCTGTTTGGGTAGATATGTTCCTGTCACGTGTGTGTGGGTGTGGGTGTGTGTATCTGGTGTCAGCTCTGGAAGCTTAGAAGTGTCTTTAGGCTATTGTCAAATGATAGTGTTTCATCGCTTCTTCATGGAGGAGGTAGGAAAAAGGAGGTGTGACTAACAGAAGGAAGATTTGAGAGGTGGGGAGGGGATTGGATGACTGATGTCTGTCAAGGTGTGCTGTTTGGTGTCCAAATGGCCATCTCTATCTCAGCAGTCCGGTTGTTCAGAAATACCAACAAACTCTTTCTCCATGCCCTCCCTCCTTCCTTTTTCTTCCAGTTCTTTTAGCCCTCCTCCAGAAGGTGAGGTGTGTGTATTAAAACTGCTGAGTGTGTCAGTTTGCAAAGAGCCTGCAGCAAACCGGAGCAAACTCTGAGACTCTGCAGTGGAAAAGCTAAACTAGCTCACCTTCCTGCCACCTCACACTGAGCCACAACAATTAGCCTCATTTAGAGGAAAGAAGACAATTTGCATGCAGCCAAGATCGCCTTTGGTTGTGATTTCCCTTAGAACTAAAAATAGCTAGCTATTAGGCAAGTGACTATCTCCTTTGTGCTACAAATGAACCTATATAATGTGGAGTAAGCATAAACAAGACATATAGCGGAGCAGCTGGTCTTGATATTAAAGGAACAGGTGTATAATACGGAAGCACGGATGCTAATTAGAAATGAACTTTACTAACCTGATATATGGCTAATATGTTTAATGTATGGAACAAAATACAACAGGAAAATAATCAACGACGTAGTGGTGCGATGCATCATTTTTCAATAACAGCAAGACCCCAGTGTTATTCCTCTTACAATCACTGCAATTTGCATAATTAAAAAAAAAACTGATTATACTTTTTATCCTTTTATAGTTATATTGCTCACGTTATAGCAGCTATAAAGTCATTTCAATACGTTCTCTTGAATTTAATAAGACAAAATGGTGAAAAGCAGCTTTTTATCGAAAAACAGAAATCACAGTCCCATGGTGGAAAAACTGCTGACTGTTACAAAGTGTTGAAACTGGAGACTCCTTCCAAAAATGCCAAATAACATCTCCTCACAGAAAACATTCGCCTATGTATGATTTTTCTTTGCCACTTATGTGGAACGTCCGCTGTACAAGTCCTGTGTAGGTTACTACAGAAAAGATAACATATTAGATTAAGTGCATTAATATAAACCCGTGATTTGAATTTAGATCCAGAGCTACTGTCAGAGATGTTGTTATAGAAAGTTGATCAAAACCTTCTGACCAATCAGATTGGATAATTCAACATCGCTGTGGTATAGGTTTAATTATAAAAACCTTCCATCCAATCACTGGTGCTATAATAATGCTAATTTCCAAATTTCATTGTAGTGATATATAATTGTAGCACCTCTTACCATAAACTTTCTGTAACTGTTGAAATACCACTTGTCAATGAATACAAATGGGCAAGCTGCCTTAATAGCTGGAGTAGCACAGCTAGCGTAAATACACTAACAAATGAGCAAAGAAAATGCAAAAATGGCTTTACTGTACGAGTCATTCCAGGTGTTAGTAGGCTCGGACTCCAGGAAACTTCCTATTTATGGAGTTTGCTACTAATATCTGAAGATTTGATTTAGATTTTTCTTTAATGTGGGCTGAGATAAACAAAAATCTCAATAATCAAACTGTAACTATCAGCATGTTGGTCCTTGTCATCTCCGTTATAAATTTTTAATGCCGTTTACTACTAACCCCCTTCCTCCATGTGCTTGTCAATCACATTTGTATGCTCTAAGTGTGTGTAAACACAGTCTCTCGAGACTGACATCACAATTGAAGTAGTTCTGGTTTTGATTCCTGGCAGTTGTTTCCAGAGGATGAACTTTCGAAATGAATAATGAATGAGTGCAGACTGTTTTCAACCACGTTGGCTGACAGTAATATTTACCAACAAAAAAATCACTAAACAGTTTTAATAGGTGCTCCATCATGGCTGCCCATAACAAATGTGATTTATATCAATGAGGATGGAAGTTATAAATAGGGCCTTAATGACAAACATGATTATTAGTGTTACAGTGATCGTGGTGACAGCGACGGCGGGTGCGATGACAGATGCTGATGATTATCGTTCTGGTTACGGCTGTAATTAAGCGTGATGTGATTGTGAGATGGCCGTGAAATCCGGGCTTCAAGAGATGCGGCTCACATTTTATGTCCTTCCAGGTGATGGTGGGCTCGGGCCGGCCAATCGCCAGACAAAAGAGGTTCACGTCATCGCCCTCGTTGACCGATTTATCCTGAGAGATGTTGACTATCCTCGCTGGCACTGTGAAAACAAAACAGTTCATTAAATAAATTGAATGTAACAAATTGTAATTCTTCATTCACAATGTGGATGCTGTAATTGTTTTGATTTAAAACCCCCTGGCCCCAACGATCTGAATATTGTCAGTCAAGCACCACTTAGATGCCTTTGTTTTCCTCCTTTCTTTCCAAAATTGATAGCCACAAGCTGTTGTCTTGTGTCAAAACCCCTGTTGTGAAAGCCCACACATAATGCCAGCCAATAACAAGATGACCCTTGAATTTAAATGGCTCATCATGGATTCTTTTAATGAAGACAGCCAAGTAATTCATCCTGTGAGGCATTCTTTAGCAGAAGATTTTTTTTTTTTTTTTTTTGCCAGACCAAAGCTGCTTTTAAAGATGAAGCAGAAATTGGACTTGCTACAGGGTCTCTGCTGGAGCACTAACTTCAGGGTGTAATTATTTTTTCTCTGATATTAAATGAAGAATTAAAATTGAGGGCAAAGCAGTATCAAACAAACATGGTGCAGAAAGAGCTTTTCTGAGGTGCATCTTTCTCATCGGACGGCTAAAGTTGCTTGGAAGCATTATGGGAAAGAAAATCTCTTTGCTGCACTGTGGGCCTTTTCGTTCCAGGGGCAATTTTTCATTTTCCTAAGTGGCCGTCTTGTGTTACGGTGAAACACAATGCAGTAAAAATATGATCTGCATAAACGACGGTCATGTTAGGGGGGTTAAGGGTCTGCCATCCATCACCAGAGTGGTGATAAATCATGTGACACATCATCAATATGAGCTCAGCCCCAATATGTGCACATGAGTGAAGCAGAAACTCCATTCAAATCCTTATAGATTACTCCAGTAGCTTATTTGATAAGCACCCATGGTAATGTAGTGTAACGTACAGTGTCTGTTCTGTCATAATTATGTTTAGTGTGGAAATATTTGAGGACGCGATGTGGATTAGTCTATTACTGATGACTGTTTATGCATAGTTGTGGCATAGGTTCTCATTAAGAGGTTCTCGACTCGGTCCATGTGAACAAAAATGTTGACCAAAGAATCTTTGGCTTTCATGTTACAGCTGTGAATGAACTTTACATAGCCAAGCTTAACTTTATATATGATTTAGACTGTGTGCCTTTTCAATCATGGAACAGTGCCAAGATCTGAACTGAAATGGTGACTGTGGGCTTCGATTTCCCTCAGATCGTCAGATCATGATAGTAAGTCAAACCTGACTTGTGCTGTGAGCATGTGTTGGAGTACTAAATAGTTAACAGTTACACTGACAAAAATAATGATAATATATTCACACGTACTGTACTATTGCAAGGACCAGGTTGACCTAGACACCAATATGGCTATAAGGTTAGCATATGAAAAAAGGTAAAACGAGTGACAAGCTAACAGTCCAAAATGTGTAAATATTCTAAATGAATGAATGAATGAAGCCTGACCTTGGACGATGAGGTAGACGTGGGAAGTGCGTGGCTTGGTTCGCGCCTGAAAGCTGCACGTGTATGGACCCTCATCGGCCACGGCCACCCGCTCGATCTGGATGGAGAAGTCGCTGTCGTTGTTGTTGGCCATTGACACCCGTGGGTCCAGAGACCACTTCTCGTTCCCCGTGAACAGGATGTTGGAGCGGTTCAGCCAGGCCTTGTGGGTCACTTCCTCGTCGATCTTACACCTGTGAGAAGATGCATATAAATGCGTTGTCATTGTGATTATTCTTTGTAAAAGTTTTGTATTAATCCTGTATCCACTGATCATTTAACATCATCTTAAATTTTTAACGATAATTTGAAATTCTGTAATTTACAGCAAGATAAGTCTAGGTTACGGTGACAGGTTGTGTCTCAGAGAGCTTCCCTATCCTGCTCACTGTTTTCTACTTCCCATCTTCTCACTCCTCAAGCTCCATCCTGAACCTCTGCTCCGATTACTGTCTACACCTGTCTCTGGTTATTGGCCTTGTTAGAGCCAATTTCAAGCTGTGCTTCCTCTACTTTTCTTTTTTTCTAGATTCCTATTCTCCAATTTTCTCCAAATTTCTTTGTCCATTAATTCTAGTTGCAAATCCTTAGTCATTCTTGTTTCTAGTATTTTCTAATTTTGACCTCTAATAGATTTGCCTGGGCTTACAATGTCCTGACCCCATTACAAATTCAAAGTCAAAATAAAGAAACTCTCTCAACCCTGGATGTGATTAGTCAGGGGCAGAGGAGGGCAGAAATTCTGGAATCGGCCCGTATTGATTTTTTTTCCATAACAGTAAATTGAAACAGCGTAACAGAGCAGTAGGTTTGGCTCCATTTGTCCCCTTAGAGGGAAGGGTCACTCCAAATCAATACAAATCAATGTATTGTTGTAGTGCGGTTATAGGAAAATAATCAGTGATGGTGTGGTATGAGGCAGTCTGACACAAAGTCGTTACTACTGCTACCCCAAATTTGATTATTTTCCAGTAACAGCACATCCTGAAGCGCTTTATTCCTTTTATACCAATGTCGCTTTTAACAAAGTCACATTGTGATTTTTATCCACTTATAGTCACATTTAATGTTATGGAACATCCATGAAACAAGTTAGTTCCTCACGTTAGAAAAGTTATAAACACTTGTTCCCGCAAGAGCCTCTTTTTTTCTCTCTCTCTCTTGAAGGTAATAAAACACACAAAACTCATCTTGTCATGTTACCTACAAACTGGAAAGTGTGAAAATCATGGAGAGTTTCCAGTGACGGAAAACTTGCTGACTGTTACAAAGCACTGACACTGGAAACTCCTTCCATAAATGGTAAATAAACATCTCTTTAAAGAAAACTCCACCATATCAACGACCATACTGTACATTTTTCTTTGCTAAATAACAACACAATCTGTTTATTATTAAACAGAGACTATGTGGAGAGTAGTCAGCCATAGAAGGTCAGAATAAAAGTACAAATTAATTACTCATATTAATGTCATATTTTTAAGGATTCCTTGACTTTCTTATTTAAATAATATTATGATATTATTTGTAAAATAAAGCAAATATATGTAGATTTTATAGCAAATATATGTAGATTTCTTTTGTATGAACATGGAGCGTAAACAAAGTGTAATACTGGGTGACTTCAAGGACAATGACGGCATCTATTTGCATTTAGCATGAATAGACACCATTACACTTTTTAATGAGCAACATATAAAATTACACCCCTACACTAAATTAGGACTTTTTGCATGGAGCAGGCAGTGAGCTCGTGTAACTTTCATCAGCAGTTGCTAACACTTCTACTCGTGTTGCCCTACAGCAAACTTCATTTTGGTTTTGTTGATGCATGTGTGATGAGCCTTGTGACTCGGTGATAATCACACATAATCGGCTGCTGCCAAAGCAGCCTTATTTTGGCAGCAGTGTGATTGCGTTGTGATTGCGTTGTGCCACGAGATGTCAGTGCCGCGTTCCAATGTGGCATGTTTCGGAGGTGAAAACCTCAAGAGATCCCAGTGTCCCACTTCATGTCGACTTTGACTTTCACTCGACAGACGCTGGTATGAAATCAACCCTCACTCGTGCTCCGTGTGTGTGGAATACTAAAGAGAACACTTGTGAGGGGTTTTGTGAATGCTGAGCGTCGGGACTCACAACAGAGCCTTGTTCTTCAGAGCTACAGTGTCGTCTGACAGACAGTACAGGATTTCACTTGTCAACTGATGACTTGAAGTAAAGTCATTTTTGCTTGCAATGTAACAAACAGCAAACTAGAGAGTGCAATTGTACAAGAGCAGATTACATCTGCGTTACAATCCAGAAGTATAACCATTTTGTGTATGTCTGAAATGACTATACTCTACACTATATAGTTGAGAATTGTCCATTTTGTAATAATAAAATGTGCACTCACAAAATCCAACAATTAGCAGAAACAGAATACCCATAATGCTCTATAGTTTTAGAGTGTAGTCAATAGGACATCATTTTGGACATAAGGATAGTATTACACATTTTTTCCAAAACTAAGTAAAAACTTGGTATTAAAGGGATTCAATGAGCTAATCAATCACATTGCTGGAAGAACAGAATTTTGGTGCTTTTATTTAGAATTCCTCTTTTGCTCTCTTTCTTGCCCTACATGCTGTCAGGTCATTAAAGGAGGCATGACCCTAGTGTCTGAGAACTATAAAGCAATGAGTGGCCTCAGTGACCACTCAGTCCAGTGGAGGAAGTGTGGCCTTCGTGTCTGTCTCTCTAGTGAAAGAGGTGTGGCCTTCGTGTCTGTCTCTCCAGTGAAAGAGGTGTGGCCTTCGTGTCTGTCTCTCCAGTGAAAGAGGTGTGGCCTTAGTGTCTGTCTTTCCAGTAAACGAGGTGTGGCCTTATTGTCTGTATGTGCAGTGAAGAAGGTGTGGCCTCACTGTCTGTCAGTCCCATTGAAGGAGGTGTGCCATCAGGAACTGTCAGTCCCATTGATGGCTAGGGATAGTCAGTGGCTGTCATTCCTATTCAAAGAGATTTGCCATCAATGCCTGTCAGTCCAGTGAAAGAAGTGTGGCCTCAGTACCTGTCAGTTCAGTAAAGGAGGTCTGGCCTTAATGCCTGGGAGAGTGAAGAAGGTGCAGCTTCAGTGGCTTTACATCACACTGAAACAGCTCTAAATCTCAATTAAAAATGAATTATTGGCTGCTTTAAACACATTTTTCATAAATTTAATTGTAGATCACATATGATGTGCATCATTTCATATGATGGGCATTGGATTGAATTCTGCCCCATAAAATCATCTGCTAAATAAGCAAATGTAAATGTGAGTGTGTAAGTGTATAAGTATATAAGTATATATGTGTGTGTGTGTGTGTGTGTTTGTAGATAGAGGATCACCTCAGAATGACGCTCTGCCCTTCCAGCACTGTAATATTGTCAGGGAAAAAACTGAACTCCACCGCTTGGACACTACTGGGTCCTGCCAAGAGAAACGAGAAAGACAGGAAGAAGGTGTTTAACATAATTCTGTTATTCAAGCATTACACAGCTACCACAACGTCATCGAGCCAATTTCCTTGGAACTTTACTTAGTTATTTTTGAGGACAGAGTAATGAGTACACAAGCATGGGAGTGTGCGCCAACCCTCCATGTATTTGAATAATGATTGGGCGTACGGGCCGGCCGCGCGCCCGCCAAAGAGGCCCGATAATGAGCCGTGGGAAGAGGATTCACACAGAGGCGGCAGAGCGTGAAATGAAGGGACAGGCCTGGCCGCACGAGGGATGCAATATCACACACACAAACACAAGTGCGGTCAGACTCACAAAGTCACAGCATACAAATAACATATTGTCGCACTGGATAGACATGAGGTCAGGTACAATTACTGAGACACATGCAGCCTCTCTCTCTCTCTCTCTCTCTCACTCACACACACCAAGCCCACTCTGAACCTGTGCTAGATAACCTAGGATGATAATCAGGCAAGCCAACCTTCGGGTAATACCGTTATTGCAAAATGATCAACTTCAGGGTGCTAACGGTAACTCTGCTTTGTGTCAGGCCACATCACACCACCCTGTCCTTGATTATTTTCCTATAAATGCCTGCCCCAATAAGTCAGCACATTATGTTAAATAAATACAGCCACTAGCCGTATACTTCACTTTATGTATCTCATTTTGCACTTTGTTTCATTATACACTCATTTTATGTCCCGTATGGCCCTATCATTTGGGACGCTAAGCCCAGGTTAGTGGCAGTGTGGCCTCAATTCTCCGTCACACCCCCGCCATCTTTAATATCTTCCAGTCAATATTTGGTGGTTCCTGCCTTCGAGGTTTAATATGCGCTGTCTTATAAAGAAAGAAGTTAAGAGGCTTGAGGAGATTTTATGTGTTTTAGTGCAGAAGGCAGCAAAGCGACAGTTCGTCAAGAGAATGAGGCAAAGAATTTCCAAGCAGTGCTGCGTCTGATGACCGGCTGCTTGGCTTTTTTTTTAATTAGCGCATGGAAGGGAGACGGCAAATAGCCCGAGTCTAATGAAAAGGAAAAGCAATGCCAGGCAGTGTCACGTCTAAATTGAGTAAAACAATGACATTGGGAAAAGACGGAGAGTGGAAATAAACAGGATGGATCGTTTATTCACTTTCAGTACACTATAGAAGAGGAGAATTGTGGATATGTTTTTTTACTTTTACTTTATTTTATTTGCCAGACACATTTATCCCAAGACAGGTTGAATCTAATCCAAACAAAGAGTCAAGGGTTAAGACTCATACTCAGAGCTCAAGAACCTAGCAGTGGCTCTCTGTGATTTGAACTCACAACCTTCTGGGCACTAGAGCGCAACGTTAACTCTCTCTCACTCTCTCTTTCTTTTTTCTCTCTTGCTCTCTTCTCTCTCTGTCTGAAAGTCTCCAGCTGAAAGGTCTAATCACATTAGCGACGGCAGCTAATACTGTGCCAGCGACTGCGGCACTGTGCCTGCGTTTCTGAGAGCAATAGACGGGTGCTTGATGTACTAAGTGTGTGTGTGTGTGTGTGTGTGTGTGTGTGTGTGTGTGTGTGTGTGTGTTTATTGCAGCAGCAGCTACTTTCTCTCGCCCATGTGGAACAACAGCAGTTCATCGACATAGCGTATTGAGGTTAATTCAATTCAGTGCTTCCCCTTGCACACTCATACACTCACGGATGCCGGGAAACCTGGGGAATACACACACACACACACACACACACACACACACACAGCCATTAAATAGATGATGTGTGCATAAGCTAAAGCCCCAAAACAACACAGGGAGAGCCGTAAATGGAAGGACTGGGAGGGGGATAGTGGGGTGGTATTCCCTATTCCCTACTCAATTCCCATTTTCACAACTCAATTGGCACCTCTGATTTTAATACATGCTCCATCCCCTGTTCACTGTCTGGCTTAATTCAGTATTTTAGTTAGGACATCACACTGGGTACATTTTTGCATGCATAGGGTTTAATCCAGAATGGTATGCATAAGAATATATGCATATCTTATTAAGTGTAAATACTTTTTAATCAGAGTATTAACGTGGTGTTAACGGTACACGCTCTGGATAAACATTGAATTACATTGGAAATGTCATCCTTATTCTCTGTGGGCCATATTCTCTACAAGAGAATAAATTATGTAGACCAACATTAAGACCTTAGATATAAATACAACTGCAAATTTCTTTTACTCAGAAAGACCAGACAACTTCAGAGGCTTGAACTACACACAAGTGATTTGCATAATCCCGATGAATCCCAATCCCAAGAAGATCAACTTGTGCATGTGCGTAACCCGAGTCTGAATACACATAACTTTCCCTTTTTAACTTTTAGACCTAAGTCACCAGCTCTGAATATGGCCCTATGTATTGTCTTGTACTAACAAGCATGACTTGGCATAGGTTAGGAAATTGACCATTGGTCATTGCTATTGACAGTTGGTCATTACTATGCATTGCTGGTTTGTTATAACTGTGTTTATGGGAGGAGACGATTTTTCTATAACTCGTGCCTGGGAAATTTAAAAAAAAAAAATCCTGGCAGTTAGATTTCTTTATCCTGTATACTCAACATGAACATGCTGTTTAAAGCCAGCAAATTCAACAGAAGTTCCCTGAAGCTAGCTGTCTAGGATAGAATGCCTGAATGTTTGTGTAAGAGGTGGACCTTTCTTGATTTGACAAGCAATGTGATTGACAGATGAGTAGAAATGCCTCCTTGTCCTGATTGACTAGGTGTTGGTGTGTGATACAAAGGATTGGAATTTAGTGCAAGTTGGTTGTATATGGAGTATGGATAGGGACAGGGCAGCCGAATTTATAAAGGAAGCTGCATTACAAGATCCACCGCCTCACATCCTGCTGTCAGACGCAGCCCTGAGCTGCTAAGGATCACAGACAGGGTGTGAAAACACCTGGGAGCCTCACGGCGCACAGCCGCCACCCTTCAGCATTAATAATACACCAAGAGTGTGTGAGTGAGAAACAGAGATGTGAGTGTGAGGGAGGGAGAGTGCAGGGAGTGACGAGTAACGAATGGGTAATGTAGTGAGAGATAGTGTCTACGTGAGAGAGAGAGAGATGAGAGCAGGACAGAGGAGCAAAAAGGAATGGAGGGAATGCACAGAGTAGCAGGAGGAGGGAAGCGTGGGAGGGCGAAATTCGAGAGACACTTTATGACTGTACACCAGCTCCAGCAAAATTGATATAACCTTGAGGTTTTGTGCTGGCTGCTATCGCAATGGGCTGGAGGATTCAATCAGCACAACTCGGAGAGAGAAGCATCTCTCATGGACAAGCTGTCGCTTTTTAACTTTCTTTCCAAACTAAACCACGTTCTCTCTCTAGACAATTCCCGACATTCCATAGTTCTGGCATAAATTCAGCTCTGTCGCAAAAAAAAAAAAAAAAGTCCCTAGAAAATTTCTTAAATATAAAACAAGATGAAAACATGACCACTGAGAAAATCAGATCATGTACATACAGTAGGTATTGCATAGGAAATACCACAGGAATCATACCTATATGGTCCTAGGGCACCATATTCCCAGTGCTACATTCCCACAGTTCCATTTTCCTCAATATGATACTGTTGCTTATTAAAGAACTGTTGAAGATTTGGGGTCACCAAAGGTCAAAGGTGATTTAAAACTTATGTTTTAAAAATCTAATTTTTACATGTATTCCAAATGATTTGTAATTGATTTACAGCTAATTTATTAAACATAATGTCATATGTTATTTACTGAATACATAATATTAGAATATTATATAATCAGTAAATAGCATATTCTTCATATATAATATATAGTACATTTCACTTTATTAACACATCGTTCATATTGTTTTACATACACTCATAGTAGGAAGATCAACTAAAGCTATTTTTACATAGTCAGAAAGACAAACACCTTATTAAAAAAAAATCTAAAAAAAAAAACGGATTACAATAATTTAGTGCGGCATTGGCCAAATTTCATGGCAAGCTATTGTTTATTATCTTATAAATTTATTACCGTATAAATACCTGTTTAATGTTATCAGGCCAGGTGAATGTTTTTTTTAACAAGCTTACAAGTTAGCAGTTAGCTCACGTACCTCAGAGATGTTGTTACATAAGCTTTTTCAGCTGACAAACAAACATAGTGCTATGTTAGAATTTCACTCAGCCGGAATGATCAGGAAAAGAAAACAAATGACTAATGAAATCCATTAATCCAGCGGGATGTTTAAGGTAAGTTAATATCTATTACCTCATTTAACCAACTAGCTACTGGGAGACCAGGCTAACATTGTTTATAAACTTAGTGGTTCGCTCATAGATTTGATTTTACCTCAGAGATGTTGGAGTTACTGTGAAAAATATTTATACAGAAGATATACACAAGCTCACTCAGCTGACAAACACAGTGCTATGTTAGAATATCACACAGCCAGAATATTTAAGAAAAGCCTTAAAAATTAGAATGGAATACAAAATCCAGAAGGACATGATGAATTTGCAGGTAAGTTAATGTTTATTGCATTGTTTAACTAGTTACTGTTAGCCTGCCACTTTTAAAGTTTATTAATAAGCTTGGAAATTAGCGGTTAGCTCATATATTTTTATTTTACCTCAGAGATGTAGTTACACATTTTTTAACATTTTTTATAAGCTTAGTAGTTAGCTCATGTATTTGATTTTACCTCAGAGAAGATACACACAAGCTCATTCAGTTGTTACACACATTTAATTTTATATTTTAATATAATAATTTAATATTTAGTGTCGTGTTTAACTATATACAGATAGCTTGCCACTTTTTCAGTAAGTCTGGAAGATAGCCATTAGCTATATATTTGATGTTACCTCAGGGATATTGTAGCTTGTTTAGCCGACATACACAACCCTGCTATGTAGGCACTTTAAGCTAGAAATGAAAGTAAAGAAAAGAATTACAAAAACCTGGAAGGATGTCAGGAAAATTTATGTTTTTTTTTTTTTTGCCATGTTCAAGAAGCTAGATAGTAGCTTATTAATTTCAACAAACATACACTTAAGAGGTTAGCTGATTATTTGTTTTTACCTCAGAGATACATTTACTGTGAGCTAAAGATTTATGCTAGCTAGATAATCTCATTAAGCTGACACACACAATGTGCTGGGGTGGCACTTCTTTTGGAGTAGCTTTAGAGTGCAATATCTAATTAGTATAAAATTGAGAACATTTTAATTTGATTGATTGCTTGTTGGATGAAATTATAATCATAGTTCTGGTTCACATATTTCATATTTAAGGAGGAAAAAAATGGTTTATCATCACTTTGTATTTATTAGTGGGACTGTAATTTCAGAATCTCAGCGCGACATGGAGGTGCGTTTAATCGTACCAGTAATCAGTTATACTGTATGAAGTGTAAGGAGCAAAACAAGACAGGGTGTGTTGTGTTAGGAAGCTAATTAGCGACGTGGCGGTGTGATGCAGCGATGTGAAATTATTGTTACCACCAGCGGCTCATCTTGAAGTGTTTTCTTCCTTTTATACCACAGCAATTTGTCAGTGATTACATTTCTTTATTAATTAGGTTAAAGAATGACACATGATACTTTTATTAACGAGTTTATAGATGTTAAAGTTTCATCATTTAATGTTGTGGTACATCTGCAAAACAAGTCAGTTCTTGTTATGACTTATGTTGTAACAGCTATAAACTGTTGTTCCTTCACTCGCCTATCTTTATTCTCTTTTAGTTTGTCATGTTAACGAGAAATGGGAAAACCACACACTCCTCTGTAAACTTACCAACTGGTACAAAGCGCTGATACTGGAGACTCCTTCCATAAATGTTAACTAAACATCTCCTTATAGAAAACTTCACCATATCAACAATTATGTGTTTTTCTTTAAATAACATTTTTTAAATCTATTAACTCAGGTTATGTCTGAGAAGAATTGCCTGTTACTATAGAACATATGGATTAATATAGACCTGTGATTTGAATTACAGTCACAACTACTATCAGAGCTGCTGTTATAGAAAATTACTTCCTTCTGACCAATCGGAATTGAGAATTCAGCAGCACTGTGGTGTAACCTGTGATACTCAAAACATAAATGATTGTTCTATTCAGGAAGTGGCTGCCTAGTTAGGTATTTTTGAAGTCTGTCTCATTCAAGGGCAGTATAAGGTCAGCTGTCTTCTAAGGGTGCTTATAGTGTCCTTGTCCAAGAAAGCAATCTCATGATTTTGTTCACCAGACAAGAGTTCCTTTAAGATTGAGGGTAAAACTGTCACTCTGACTGAGTGATAATGCTTCAGTAATGTAGTCATTTTTAAAACCCTATATAGTGATAGGATCATAAAGGGTGATAAAATGTTAGGCGTTTATTGTGATATGAAAATTTAATGTCTGCATATGCCTAGTCTCTAACCTCTCCTTCACCCTTACCTGGCCGTACCCGGCTCTGTCCGGTTACACAGTCCCGAAACACATGTTCAGCTCAGCTCGCTTTGTACGATTCCCCCAACACCCGCAGGACATTAATTTAAACATGATTTGTATCCTTTTGACTTTTACACACTCTGCTGTGTAATCGCACTTGCTTCCAGCTCAGAGTCATTAAGCAGAGCGAGTCAGAGTCAGACCAGAGAAACCTAGCCGTCTTTGTACCGTACATCTACTTGTTGCCCTTGACGAACAAATAAAGACGAGGAAGGCAGTGAGTAGAGACAGGCAAAGAATAAGCTGCTTATGAGTGGTGTCAGATCGAAGGGGGGAAAAAGCACAGATTCAGAAAAGCATGAAGCAAAGAAGGGCGCAAAGAAGAAAGCAAAGAGGGGAGGGAGGGCAGATCAGAATGCAGGAGTAGAGATGTGGAACGAGGGATGACCGAAGAGAGGGAGGAAGGATGGCATGGGAGAAGTAGGAGGGGGATATAGAGAGGGTGGAATGCACACACACACACACACACACACACACATGATTAACAGTGGCACACTGCAGCCCATTAAATATTTATGGAGGCGCTTTCCTCTGCCACCTCGGTGATGAAGACAGGCGGCCGGAGGATTATCAGATGGTAGAAGCCCGAGGCGCAAGAGGATTAAACATTAACTGGCAGACAGATCCCGTTTCTTTGGCGTCTGATCCCATTAACACTGGCCAGGCCGCACTGACCCCCCCAACTCTCGCGCACACACACACATTTCTCCACCCACAGAGCCTCTCGACTCAACTCTACATGTCTCTCTCTGTGACGACACTGAATGATGGAGAAGGAAAGGGTGCCCTCTGGATGCCACTTGCTCCTGGCACAAGATGGATCACTCGACACACACACACACACACACACACACACACACACACACACACACACACACACACACTTCAGCTGGTTGTTGGTAGGTAGTCTGCAGGAGGATGAGTGCAGAGTGTGGAGTTAACAGAGAACCATCTAAGAGGGAAGTTTGTTGAGGCTGTCTAATACATATCAGGGCTGTGCAGAGAAATTCTGGGAAAAACTGGGATGCAGGGAATTTTTAGGAAATTGAATACCATTCTCCACACATCAAACCACTCCCACTACTAACATAACACCACTCATAATCATGCACTCTGTACAACATCTACCGAAACGCATTATTCCTTAAAGAAGTATATTCAAATTTTAAAGGAATGGATCAATGAAAAATCAAAATGACATTATTTTGATCAACCAGGATATGTTTGGTGTTTTAACATTTACTTTTTTTTTAGCTTTGCACTAAGATGTATTATATCTTAATATATAAGCCATGCAAATTCACTTTTAACACCTAAATTGCTGAGCAATTTGTGCCAAAGCTGATCTAGTACGATGATGTACAATGACAGCTGGGGGACAAGAGTCTTGTCACCCAGTTGTAATACAGTAAAATATAATTATCATACACACCCGCTAAAAAGGGCACTTGTATACTCTGAGGGCAAAAGGTCAGCAGCTCAGCTTGACGTTTATCTGTGAGACAATTTCATTTAGAATAAAGGGCGCAAAGGTTAAGTAGGGATCACATCGAGTACTGCTTAACCATAATACACCGTTAATTGAACTTATTCCATGCTGCATGTTTTATGTAATATCTAATTTTGGTTTACATAATGCATTTTTTGAGCAGTTCTTTTTCTCTATATCAAAGCTTATGCAGCATGGCAAAGTATATTACAATATTTGCATCAATATAATACCTTCTGCTTATTCTTATACACATAAATACAAACATCAGAAACTACGGTAAAAGGTCACGTTAGCATCCTTATGAACAAAACCAGCTGCCATAGCAACCAGAAAGCACCCAACTGGAGCTGTTTGAATTCTTCATTATACCAACACTAACGTATACAAATATTATTTTAAAGTGGTAGTATAAAAATGGTTCTAAACTGTAATGACCCCATGAGTATAAAATTTGACTAGTTTCTTCCTTTCAGATTTTTTTCCGGCCCAGAAAAGGAGCTCCTCTCATTAGCTGGGAAAGAACTACTTTTAGTTAAAAGGGAACTTGCAGGCAAATGTATTAACAGAGAGGGTGGGGTTATTTTGTGCATGTGTGTGGTTAGGGGAAGGCTTATTATGTTTTTTAATCGCAACTGGGAATTCAAAATGACAAACTGCGTCTTTCATGGTGAATCTATGAAAAGATTCTTTCTATGGAAGCAAGGACAACGTATGTGACATTCAAGTATGTGCAAATTTGTAAATCCATTTTTGAATGTAGTTTAATCACATAGCCTGTCTGGAGACGTTGTTTCCAACCTTTGATCAGTGTTGGATAAAGACTCATGCCAGATGAGAGTTCGCTACGAGACGTATGTGCAAATAAACTACAATTTCAAACATCAAACTGTAACTTGTTATTTTAAGGAAATCTCTCCAGCGAGGGATTTATCAGCAGCCGTGAATGTGATAAAACTACCTCCTTTCTTGTAACTAGATGGAAATGTTGCTCTTTGATGTCACTGAATAGATTTGACGATGCTGATGTCAATGATATTTTTGCAATTTAGAGCCAAGCTGACACACACACACACACACACACACACACACACACACACACACACACACACACACACACACACAATCTAGACAGCTTCACGGACACTGAACACCCCAAAAGTTTGGAATATATGAGCGATGCTTATTTCCCCTCTCATGAATAAACTTGGGGAATTTCAAACTTGAAAATAAACACACAAAAAATGCAATTTTGGCCTTGAGTCCACACCATACAGCTGTAAAATAATTTCCTAGTTTCTCCATCTGTTTTGAGGATGGCTAACATTAACAGCGTATATCATTACACTCTCCGGACACACATCAGTCAGTAAAAGCACGTTTATATTTTCAATCAGTCAGTGTTAAAGCTGCCAGGAGCTGCACTCGGGAATTTCCTCGAAGCGCTGTCAGATCTTAACCCCCATTTTTGCTCTGAGAGAAACCCCAAACCCCCTTTGCTCTCAGAGATCAATACACTAGTTAAACTGTTATTTCTCCCATAAAGGGGAAAAAAACATGTGCTCCAACTACTATCCTGCACAGATCATCGGATGGAGTTAGCCGTCACATGGGATGAGTGTGAGTCATTTCAAAAGATTAAATAAAGTGCACTGTCATCTGTGGCTATAACTAAGGGAGCAAGCAAGAGTAACGGCAGAGACGGGCGAAGAACCTGAACTGCTCACACACACACACACACACACACACACACACACACACACACACACAAAGTGATATAACTGAAACCTAGGATAAAGAAGGAAATTAAATTATTCACTTTTAATATCTCTATTAAACTTTTTTACTCTGTAAATTTTTTAAATGACATCTTTCGTGAAAAAAGCATGCTGGATTCACACAATTCTTTACAGTTATAGGTTTCTCTCGTAATAAAACTCTCTCAGTTGGATTAGCGCAGAGGGATGAGTTTCTGCCTTGTTGTTTTGTCTACGAACCCAGCTGACTGCATCAACACATTTGTTTATTATTCAGCTAATGTTAGACGATTGCAGCACAACATCTGCTCATTCATTTATTTCTAGAAAACTTACATTTCATTGTGGCATATGTGAATATAAAGCGCCTTTATACATGTAGCTGACGTTCTATTAACAGCTCCTTTAATCACCCTTTGGGATTACGTTCTTATGATTGATTTTATTTTCCTTCTCCTGCTAATGGGCTCATATTGTAGGCAGCATAGAGATGAAGTCATACGACCCATACCAAGTAAGTTGTAGAGCGATTTTCAAGATTTTGATACAGGTGCTAGGTGAACAAGTATGGTAAGAAGAATAGTGAATAAATTAAAAATGAGTCATTCCGCTGGCTAATGTTAGCATAGTGACACCATACTTTTATGTTTATCAGCCAGTCAGGGGCTTCTTCTTTACATCATCAGCCTTTTTTATTTAACTGTAATATTTTTGGTAATTCAATATTATTGCCAATTTGATTGTAGCTTCTCAACTAGATAATACAGTGTAAATACTCGCTCTCTCTCTCTCTCTCTCTCTCTCTCTCTCTCTCACACACACACACACACACACACACACATTCTTTTTCTGTCTCTATCAACCAATCAAAGCAAGCCTGGGGGCAGAAATGATGACGGATGTGTGGATTTATTGCATTTTCAGGCAAATTAATGACATAGCTCTGGGGATCTCCAACATAATTAATAATTAAACTGTGATTACTATCAAACACAATTGAAGCTGTTTAATTTAGTTATTATAGTTTTAAGTCTAATTGACTGATCTGTTAAACCGAATGAGTTTAATCCAAAGTGTCAATAAGTTAAAACAAGCAGAAATGTCAACTTAAACCGAACTGCAGTTTTAATGAAATTGGGAAAGATGCTGTTAGTATGATAGAAAATGTTTTGAATTTACTTCTTAACCCAGTTTGGGTTCTGTGGGTGAAAGATTATGTGAAAAGAAATAAAAAGCTTTAATGGATACAATAAATAAATATGATGGTACATATTTGCCTAAATTTAAATAAAATATAAAATAAAAAAATAAAATTAACCTAGGGAGGGGGTTGATTATTTATCTATTTGTTTGTTTGTTTGCTTGTTTTTCCTCTGGCCTTCGAAGTTTGAGAAGCCCAGCTCTAGATCGTTTCGCGTCTCCTAAGAATGTGTTATAAAATATTCCCAACATAGTCACTGGAGCAAAAGGGCAGAAATCTGTATCAGGAAAGTACGCTCAGAAAGAAAATCATTGTTAGAACTCTGGCATTTAGATGTCATTTGACTTTTTGTTCAGTTTTTGTGTGCATGAGTGCAGTGCATTGGAATGAGCTTATGAATGTCTCGGCGCCGTGGTGCAGCACTTCTGAATAATTCACTCTTGTTTTAGTGCTCAGTGCTCAGCGACAGTGAAAACCGAAGACACTGACAGAGAAGAGCAGAGCTCAAACCACACAGCCATATGTCAGTTTCTCTGCTCAGCTTCTGAGGTGCGAGAATACCCGTCACTGACACAGAGGCTTAGCAAACGGAGGCTCGGCTCAATATCTTTCATGGTGTGAATACACATCCCTTGCATTCATTCCACTCGCTAGTTCCCTCGCACCGCTCTACATTCCGACACTGATAAATGAAACTAGTTGTAGGTATTATCTGTCTTGCATTGATCCGGAGCTGATGAAACAGTATAAAGGCTCATTTTCGTACATGAGGTGTGTTGGACCCATCTGTTGGTAAGAGAGAGGGAGGAAAGAGGAAGGGGTGGAAGGTTCGGTACCCCAGGAGCCTGCGGCTGTCAGGATAATGCAGTGCTATGGCGGTCATGTCTAGAACAAACGTGAATTACCTCAGGGAGCTGAAACCAGATAGCACCTGCTTAGGCGAGAAGCCTCAGGGTCGAGAGAGAGAGAGTGAGTGAGTGAGAGAGAGAGAGAGAGTGAGGGAGGGATGAAGCAGAACCACAGCATGGGACCCTGACAGGTTGGCAGCGAAAGACAGAGTGGCATGTTGGAAACGTCTGGATTTCCCTTCAGACTCAGTGCTGTCTGTCAGTTCAGACTGTCTGCATTATTAGCTGAGGATAGTGAGCAGAACATGATGTCACCATAATATTTCAAATATTCTGTTGAGTTCAATCCTGGCCTCAGCTTCCTGCCTGTGTGGAGTTTTGCATGTTCTCCACATGTACGCTTGGGTTTCCTCCCACCTCCCCAAGTAGGTGGATTGGCTATGCTTAATTGCCCCTAGTGTACATGAATGAGTTTATATCCATTGTGATCTACTTTCCCATCCAGGGTGAATTCTCCCACCTTGTGTGCTCAGTGTTTCTGGGATAGGCTTCAAATCCTCCATGATCCTGACCAGGACATAGTTACTGAAGAGGAATGAATTTAAACACCACACTTTGGTATATATAATACCAGTGGTAGGGCTGGACAAATCAGTAGCCCGGGCACTTGGGAAAAGCAGATTTCATATCCAAGCTATTAGTTTTTTTTTTATATGTAGTTGACAAATTGAAAACAACACATTAAACAGAAATGTTGATTCTATCTAGATTTGATTTCAGGCATATGTCACACTTGCGCTAAAACAGAGACACAATAGCCAAAATAGCAGCCAAGGACTTGCTGCCACGAAGTTTTGTTAAGCGTGTGAGTGCAGTAGACTTTGTAGCTGGGATTTTCAAATGGCAGGTCCAGCAAGCAAGCTTTATGTGGCCACAACTCAGTTATAATATTCATTCATTTATTCACCTTCAGAAATCACTTTATCCTGGTTTTGATTGCAGTGGATCCGGAGCCTTTTGCCACAAAGTTGAAAGCACATGATTGTCTAGAATATCTTTTTATGCTGCAGAATTATGATTTCCCTTCACTGGAACTGGAACCCCAACCTGTTCCAGCGTGCAAACCCCATATTAATGCCTTTGAAATGTGATGTTCAACAAGCACATATGGGTGTCATGGTCAGTTCTCCACATACTTTTGGCCATATAGTGTATGCATACAGCATGTTTTGAAAGTGTTTAGCTTGCAAAGGCTTACCGCTTTAACAGCTTGTATTCGAAATGGAACAAAGACTACGGGGGTAGAATTGCCGACTGGCTGGCACCGTTTCTCAGCATTGTGCTCAATTTGCACACTGCTACACTGCTGCTTGTGTTTTGCTCCCAGGATTGGCCACTGCTAAGCTTCTCGGCCATTGACTGGGTCATATTTCAGCAGTGCTTTTGTCTTTGCCATTGAGCGAGTCTCATGGTGCCACCGGCCTTATTACCCAATACGCTCCAATGACGAAATCCTGGATCGCCTCTACAACTCACACCAGTCAACCCACCAGCCATCAAGCCTTTATTTTCTTGTTCAAAGAAAATGACACAGCATTTTTCTGTAAAGCCCCCCCTCCTTGCTCCAAAGCAAGATGATTTTTCCTGACTCATCATCAGAACCTCCGTTTTTCACAGACAAGGAGAAGGATGTCATTTTTTTTTTTTTACTTTTGTGAGCAAAGCCCCATTAAGAGGCCTGCGATCAATAGACAGCTATTTAATTTAACTCTCAGAACCTGGAGGAGTGGGGATAGGATGGGAGATGCACAATGCTTGTCTCACAAGAGTTGTGTCATTATGGGCTTCAGTCCGGCTTCAGATGGATTGGGTCTGTGTGTCATTAGCTGAGGGTGTCGAGCGGGCCATGCTGTGTGCCTCAAGCAAGGTCAGACATTACAAGCCATAAGTATGAAAGCAACCATTTGTCAGAATATTCAAAATATGTTACATACATGTTTTAAACAGGACAGTTACTCACATTTTTGTTGATAACTATTTAGTAACACAACCACTAAAGCCACAGACCTTTTCAGCATCCATAACACCACCTGTTTATTCTATCTTCTGCAACATCTGGGAACTCAAGAGAAGATTGAAGATTGTTTTGCTGAGCACTTACAAGCCATCAGAATGAAACAGTAGCGTATCAGAACAGTGCTTTGTGTTGTACCCAGAACTAATGTCAGAGCTGGTGTTATAGAAAATTAATCAACACCCTCTGACCAATCAGAATTGAGAATTTGTCAAAGCTGTGGTATAATGGTTTCACTAGTTTCACTGTCTTTCTGTAGAACTCGTTTCACTTTCTTGTCCTGCACACTCAGCTGATGAGCATCGTATGTGTGAAAAGTCTCTCTACATTTATTACTTCATTTATGAAATTTATTAGTGTATATATATTGGAGGATGTCGCTTTAGCTCAGTGCTCCAGCGCCCTATATTTGAAATGACACACTGAAAACTGCCACCTGTCAGCGTTATTAATTTAAAAGTTGCCCGTATGCAGTATTATGTGAATGATGGAGTGGATAGTGGCCAGACGATCTATAAATCAAGGCTGTGAAAAGGTGTATGATCAATTGTGTTCATTTTTTTGCCAGTGGCTAATATAAATGGCAATTTCTTTTGTGTCAGATTTGTTCATATTCATGTTGAGTATTCATCCAGACATTGCCATTTATTGGCATTCTAGTGGTATTCACTCAGGCTGTAATCAAAAGCAGACGACACCTGGTGAACACCTCATCTGCTTGATTACATAAAGAGCTCAGACATGAGTGAGTCTCTGTGGTATTCTAACAACTATATCAGCTCTCGGGTTTATAAAGGCTTTTTTATTGTTCCAAAAACTTGCATGATGCAATCAAACCAGCGAAAACCCTGAATACACAAAACAATGCTATGCTAGCTGATTCTTGATCATGTGCAGCTCTTGAAAGAATCTTGCACCCTCTGAGGTGTGAAGCGTGCACACTCGGCCTGCGAACATAAATAAAACAACAAGCGTCGCCTCTTGAATGCTGGTCATGCCTCTAGAAAAAAATCCATCAAAGGAAAGCTGTAATGATTTAGTCATGTTCCTGCTTCAGAGTCAGATCAGGGGCCGTGTCACAACACTGTCAGCGCACGTTTGGCCCTCATCGATCAAAACACGTTTCCCCGATTTCTGACGGGCGTAGAGAGAGATTAACGTCCCTGACATCAGAAGCCTTAGGGCTGCCTGCCAGCACGTCATCTAATCAGTTATCGGACAAGTTTGTCTCTTGAAAGTGGTTGATTTTGGTCGAGTCCACAAAAACCTTTATCCACCCCTTTAAACTCATTTAACCCTCAAGTTCCGTTCACTATTTAGAAACGGAGGTCCCATTGCTTTTGATTTTAGAACTGTACTATTGCTTTGAAATGCCCCAATATCTCATCATCATCTCAGTAATTACTGATATAAACAACACTGATGGAAACAGACACACGGAAGCACTACCTGTGTTTGAGGATGCTCCTGATGGCGGGTGGGAGTGGAAATAAAAGATTGAGAGAAGGGTACAGCCACTAACATCACTTGTTTTGAGTGTGGACTGTATATACCAAATAAAAATATATGTACAAAAATGAGTAAATAATATTAAAAAATGAGTATAATCAAACAGATTTCATGTGTGCATAATAACAATATGGTTGAATTGAACTTAATTCATGTACAAACCCCCCGATTTGAAAATCATTTTATTATTATTCCACTTTTATTTAAAATTTAAACCCGGTCACTTTGATCGAAACCGAGCGTACACGTTCATTCTAATACCTACTGGCCGGGGTTGGCTGGAGGCACCGTGTCTGTTCCCATTTCTGTGTGTGATCTCATCACTGACACCAAGGCCGCCTCTAATTCCCCAGCTTATCTGAGCACACACGTTTGACAAGACTCTCTCGCAGTTCGGATCCCCATGGAGCAGCAATCGGAGAGAGGTGGGGACGAGAAGGAGACAGGGAGGAATAAGAGAGGCCCCGTGGGCCAGAGATAAAACTGGCTGGAAGTGACTGACGGACAATTTTGTACAGATGTGTCACGGAAAACCAGATCTTTAGTCACCTGCCAAGCTCAAAGACCCAACTGTAGCTTCATTTCTTTCTCCCTTGTTTTCCCTATCCGTCCCCTCTGGAGTGGAGGACGGCATCATCTCCATTCTGCTCTCGCTCGGAACGTTAATGAATTTCAGGCACTTTCGCAGGCACAGATGGCGTCACAGGCTGGGGAGAGGAGGTAACACGAGTGCTTTTTCTTTCTTTCCTTCTCCTTGTCTCTCTCTCTCGTCCCAGTTCACCGAAATCAAATGGACCATCCTCCCATTTTCCCTCACTCTTCCATTCTGCAAGCTACAAGCTCTCTGACTCTACTTTTGCTCTCAGGCCATTTTGCACTCTTAGTCTCAAGATACTTTTTCACTCCTCTCTCTCTCTCTCTTCACATTCATTCATTCCTGCTCTCTCTCTACCCCCTCCCTCTTCATCTCTTCTTCATGCTCATTCCTTTATCTTGCCGTAGTTAATTGCAAACCTCTATTCGTTCCTCCTAGGCCTAAAATGTGGCTCTCCCAGAAGACCGGAGAACATTGAGGAAGTTTCTTTTTAAATGTTGCATTTCTCACCCTCTTTTATTTCATCTTTTAAACACAGTTCTGATTTTATGCATCTTCTGGATGACTTCTCCAGTTAACTCCAGCTCTACAGTCTTTCAATTATCAAAGTAAAGTTTGATTTAATGGTAGATGTAATCAGAAAGGTTCAGTTTACATCTCTGTAATGTAGGGAATGTTTTCAGTATATTAAGACAGCTGAAAGACGCAGCAGTTGCGCCCCCTGCTGAGCTCCATGCCTGTGGGCAGTGCAGCGTGGGATATGTGGTTAGGACGATGGCCGTGGCCTTTTAGCAGCAGGTCTGCAGGACTCCCAGCAGGCCCAGAGTAAACAGAATCTCCATCTATCTCGCTTACTCTCTTTATTTCTCTCTCACACTCTCTCCCTTCCCCTCCCTCGCTCTCTCCATCTCTGAAGGAATGGAGGGTGATCATTGCAGTATTTGTTGGCGCCCCTGCTAATCTGCACAGCATTAATAATTGATCAAGCCCTGCAAGCTGTTCTCAGCTTCTCTTCCTTCTTTCTCCCAGACTCTCACTCCTAGAGTAGGCCCAAAAGTCTGAGTCCAACAGCAAGAACGGCTTTTATTTCATCATTTATCAAAACCGAATCCAAATTTTTACTCAATCTGATATTTATAATTGAAGATTTACATTTTAGCTGTTTGAGAAATCTCTGTGTGAAACAGGAACCTATGTGAAAATCCTCTTCACACACCATTTGCTACCTAACACCTGAAATCAGCCTAATTAGTATGCTCCTCTTCTATCCCTACTGCATTTAGTATAAAAAAAACCCATTTGTGACATATATTTTATTAAAGAAAGATGGAATGTAAGGGTGTGTATCTCTATATGATGCAAACCACAATATGCCATATATCAACAACACATTTGAAGGAGATATAATGTGATAAAATGTAAAGCTGCTTTGATGCAATACAACATCATTCACACCATTCTGGTGAAAGATATTGTAAGACTGCTGAAGAACGGGTCTGACAGATACAGATGCCATGCTCCTAAAGTCATAAATGTAAAGGAAGCAAAGTCACATTTTCACTTGGACTGACAGATACAAATGCCATGTCTCTCACAGGAAGTTAAAGGCACTGAAGCCATACCTTCTTCACTTTGACTGACGAATATAGAGGCCACACCTCCTTACCAGGAACTAAAGGTATGGAAGCCATACCTTGTTCACTTAGGCTGACAGGTACAGAGGCCACACCTCCTTACCAGGAACTAAAGGTATGGAAGCCATACCTTCTTCACTTTGACTGACAGATATAGAGGCCAGACCTCCTTAACAGGAACTTAAAGGCATTGAAGCCACACCTTCTTGACTTCGACTGACAGATACACAGGCCACATGTCCTTCACAGGAACTTAAAGGCATTGAAGCCACACCTTCTTGACTTCGACTGACAGATACACAGGCCACATGTCCTGCACAGGAACTAAAGGTATGAAAGCCACCTTTAGGCACGGGTCATGCCTCCTTCACAGGAACTAAAGTCATGGAAGCCACAAATTCTTCACTTAGACTGACATACAGAGGCCATGCCTCCTTAACAGGAAGGTAAAGGCATGGAATCCACACTGTGTTGACTTGGACTGACAGATACTCAGGCCACAACTCCTTCACAGGAACTTATAGGTATGGAAGTCAAACCTTTTTTACTTAAACTGACAGATACAGAGGCCATGTTTAAAAAAAAAAAACAATATAACATATTCAAATATTAATATAAACTTTGCAGCCAGAACTAAGGTCCAAGCCATAAAAGAACATTAATCAACACCTTCTGAACAAACTCAAGAATGGTTTACAAAACAATCGTATGTACTGTGGAAATTTGGTGCAAATGTATTTTCAGAGTGAATTTTTAATGAATTGTATGGCTTGGGTAGTCAGAGCTATCAATCCAATTCTATCCATAGGAAATTGACATTTTGGTAACCTTGAGGCCTTGGGAGGGGAAATTGTTCAGGTCAAGATGCAACAATCTACCTACACATGATGTACAAGGGATACTGTTTTGAGGACAAGAATGTACACATGCTGGACAGAAACATGTTTAGTCAGAGTAATGGAGGCTCTTTATCTCTTAATAGATTCACCATACATTTAAAGATAAATGGCACTCTTTTACTCTTCTTCTTATCATCTTATTAAGAGTACCCATTAAATTTGCACAAGATATCAAAATTCAATACCATTTCAATACTACAATGCTGTAAACAATTCAATTACATAACACTGAATACCTTTGACATATTCTGCCCGTAGGTGAATCAAATGATGTGTCCTAATTTGACTTAGAGCGAGAAAAGCAGAGTGGCTCGAGTGGTAAATGTGTGTCAAGAAAAACATTATCTCATGCCCTTGGGTTGTGGAAAAAGATGCCTCAAGGCATTACAGTTGGGCATTTTATGCATACCTTGATGATGACAAGCAAACAACAAAACCATTGTGCAAAAGATGTTATAAATTCCTCCACTGCAAAACCAGCAGCACAAGCCAGACTTTGCAAAGCATCTGGCCCAACCACAGACTGCTTTACACTGGAGAGCTTCTATAATTATCAAAATGTTTTATTGAGAGTTTAACAATTCTTACTTCAGGGATGCGACTAACTGCTTTTCCTGTGTCGTGAGTTATGGTGCCCCAGACACTGCATTTGCATCTTTGCGATTGCTATCACACATTAATCACTTAATTTTTAAGAGCATGATAAAATACTGGTGTTCAAAACAGAGAGGTGTTAAGCATGAAAAATATCATAACCTCAAATTATGAATTAATGCTGATTAACGGTGCATGCACATTGCATGAGGTGTATCTCCTTCCATTCTCTGCACCTTTACTTGGGCAATAAGGAGCACTATTTTTGCTCAGTATGGGCGTTTTTTTCTTCTAAATACTATAACTTTTTGTGGTTTTGTATTCATAAAAATGAATCATCGTCATTTAGCACTAACAATCCATTGACTTATTGTTGGCAAAATGATCATTTTGGCATTGAGAATCTTGATACTATACCTGGTATTGGTATCAAAGTCAAAATTCTTGTATTATGACAACCCTACTGCCTTTTTTTCTCCATTCATTCATTTTCACTAACCTGATCCCGGTGACCAGTTTGGCAAACACTGACCTAGACTTACAACTCCAGGACATTTTTTATCATGCTGCTAATTTAAAGCTTCCCACCACACCTGTTCAGAGGAATGTGCAATAGGGCATCAACATCTCCATCCACTTCTCCACACAAAATAATTCTGCCATGGGGCTGCTCTTGATTTATGGTGCTTTGAATGCTCACTGTCCTGCTCTGAAACTGGATATCCCCGTATGGGATGAGTCTATGGCCATCACAGGAGATATTCAGAATTTCGTACATGGACCCACTCCACCAAAGCACTGCAGAGTCCATTATTCATATGTGCATTGCAAATGAATGCTACACACAGCTACCCACATGACCCACATGCACCAACATGCTTTTATGGGCACATAAATATGCTCACATGTGCATACTGCAGTCTCATAAATTCACTATGAAGCAATCACCCATACATAGCCAAGGCAGCATAAACACATTTACTCCCCTCCCTTCTTTTTTTCCTTCTCCATAAACACGTACACACGGACAGAAAACCTGTACACAGATGCAAGGCGGAGGTGTGTGTATGCGTGTCACAGTCCATTAATGAACAGAGGTGCTAGCAGGGAAGGAATGAAGGAAGGATGGAGCAAGGGAGGGACTGCAGGTGAGTAGGATGACGATGTTCGAAGGAGGGAGTTGTGGATGCAGCACTCTCACTCTCTCATGGGAGGAGAGATTTGCCACCGTGGCGTTAAGGTGGAAACGAGCGGCCAGTCTCTATTAGAGCAAAGGAGGCAATGAACTCTGACAATCTGATAATGAGATTATCTTGTTAGTGGTCAGTTGGCCCTTTATGACCAGATGAGACTGTGGGATGAAATATTGAGGCTCTGGGATCAGGTGGCATATAAATACAAGGACTATGTCCACAGTGCTAAGTGCAAATATAGTGACCAAGTTACATTTGAGTCAGACATCAAATCTAAGTACAGAGTTAAGCATTTAAACAATTAACTGTCAGAGCACGATATATATATTTAAAAAAGGCAGAATTATAGGATGTGTTGGAGCAAGTGCTATTTTATAAGTTGCTGAATAGTAAGGGTGGAAGCCACACTATCAAATTAAATGTGAGGTGATTATTGTGATAACTTCTATGGAAAAACACAAATTCTATGGAAAAACCCTGTCTCTTCTACTCAAGAAAAATCAACCTATTAGGCTACATAGGTTGTACTAACATGCGGGTAATTTATATAACATGAATGGAGCACCCAGAAAATCAACATAGGTATGATGTAAGCTGAGTCTGAATACATGTTACTTTCCCTGCATAAATATTTTTGTAACTTTGGACCAACTTTGGTCCAAGTCACTGACTTGAATGCAGCCCAGTTGAGGCAAGAATTGTGTGCGTAACTACTGTTTCAATGCAGTACAACATGGAATGGCCTACAATACACTACACAGCTAACGAAAATAACAGGAACAGCATAAAGATTGGAATTTGCAGCTTAGTGACCTGGTTCAGGAACACCTCCAGTTTGAGCTCAGTGTGTGTGTGTGTGTGTGAAAGACACATTATTGCTATTTTGGTGAATGTCATTCAGTACTGAAAACATATTTTCAGCATTGAGCTAAAGTGGCCCAGTATTCAGATTTTGTCCATCAGGAAGAATAGACGTTATTTAATAAAATGGAACAGCTTTGTGGCCTGGTTCTGGAAATAACAAATATGTTATTAAATAGGAAAAGACTCCATTGCTTGGTGGTCGCTTCCAGGAAGGAGTCCAGCCTATTGTGTGAGTGGAAGATACACTATACTGCCAAAAAACAAGTTTTTATTTTACTGTGGTTCTAGATAGATAAAGGTCAAACAAGTTCATTCATTGGTTAGGATTTCAAGAGCTTATTAAATATTCATCTTCAGTAAGCTCTTTATCCTGGTTAGGGTCGAGGTGAATCCGACTCCTATTCCGGGAACACAGGGTGCGAGATGGGAATACACCCACCTATAAGGGATGCCAGGGCACCATGAGTACACACATTCATACCTAGGCCCAATTTAGCGTCAGTAATCTGCTTGGGAGGTTGGAAGAAACCAGGAACCTGGAGGAACCCCACCTGGACACAGTGAGTACATGTGGAACTCCATGTGGAGCTCAGGATTGATCCGGAGACCCTGAAGCTGTGGGGTAAGGTGACAATGCTACCCATAGTGCCACCATGCTGCCCAAAATGAAGCCTGGAGCTAAGATGGAGAATAGGCATGTTTTAAACAATGGCTTTCCAAAATAGTTAGGTAGTAGTGAGTCACGTACAATCTTGGAGACTTTTTAAAGTCTTTTTTAACCAGTGAAGGTTCTCAGTTAAGTGGAAGGATGTCTTGACCTACTACTACAAGACATTTCAGGAACCTGCATGACTCGAAACCTTCAAAGACATCTCCAGATATACCTGTTCTGGGTAACCAGTCATTGGAGATATTCCTTGCCCAAATGGCTTCAGTATTACAATAAACCTTAACTTGGCTGCTCGAAATCCAATTTTCTGTTATGTTAAGCCTGTGGTGGAAGAGGTCAAGCTTTAAAACCCACTGCAGTCTGGCTTGTCCTTTACTGACCTTACCGCACTGCATGACTTAAAGTTTTCCAAATGGATCGCTTTTCATGCTGTAGTTCAGACTCTTAATGGCACAGCTAATTGTGCAAGAAAGCCATAACATTGGAAGGCAATAACAGCTGCTCTGGCGAATATTCTCTGGCAAAAACGAGAACGAAGGTGCATTTGTAAATGACTGAGAGCTCTTTGAATGAAAAAAAAGCAAAATCACTCGCAATTAAATTTTAATAAGGGACCAGTTTTCTCCCTTCCCCCTAGCATTTAGCAAAACGAGATGGATGGAACGGGCTAAAAGGGATCTGAAAAGGAGGAACGGCAATGATGGATAGAAGCTCTAAATCTGGCTGAATGCACATCAACCGCTTCTCATTAAAATGTAATCGCTCAATTGATTCCGGACGAACTCGGCACTGCTTAAATAGTTACAGACACAATAGAGTGACCTCGGAGGACTGAACATGAGACAAGTACTCCAGATCTGAAGGAGATACGGCCTGCACTCCTGCATTTATCAGTGCATCTTGGTGCAAAACTGGGATCCAGGCCTAATGACAGATATTAGAATGAAAAAGGTGAAAAGATACTGATCCTACATCAGCAATCGTGCATTGAGCAGTTAAATATGGACCATGGATACCCTTAATGGCACTCTGTGGATAGCCTAATGGCCGCTTAACCTGATAGCAGACATTTCAGCAGAGACAGCATTTTGATTACGTTCTCGGCATCTCGAAGACCCGTGTGCTCCACACAGTTATAAACCCGTCAGCGGGTGTGATGTTAAGTTACTTTATTCATGAGCTCTTTTAAACAGTACCTAATGGCTGCAGACTTTGATTTCAGATATTAGCTATGGAAGTTGGTAATATTTCCAGAAAGAATTACCAGCAGTGACTGCAAACTGCAGTGCGGTCATGTAATCATGGCAACAGCACAGCCCTGCTGCCTGGTCACTTAAATGCTCATCCATTCTGAGCAGCCATGGTGGTACGGCTCTTCATTTTGGCCTCCGTCCCAGGCTAAGTAACGTCCTTGCAACATTCTAGCATATCAAGCAGAACAAACCCTCCATTCATGCTCATGCAGCACTTTATGTACTGCCATGCTTTCTTGTTTTACATGCACACACTGCACTGTAGGCTCTTTGTAAGCTGGCTTCTCAGAACTTCCTATTCTCCACATTCTTGCCAGTTCAGTGGCATGCACAGAGCATTGAGCATTTTAGCCATTTCTGTTATTACTTCCTTCCCCAGATGAATAGGCCACAATGGTGGTGCGTAAAGTGAAAATGTCACACTGGGCACAGGCCATGGGAGAGTCATGCTCTGGCCTGAGTGTACCCGTTTCTGTTGAACGATGCAGGGAGATGAGGAAGCAAGACACTCCTGAATAACACATGATGGGCCAGAGTTGTGGGGGATGAAGCAGCCTGTTTGCTTTGGAGAATACAATGAACAACAACAGAACAACAGTCTATGCCAATATGATACCAGAGTTCCCAAATTTGCAAAGAGCAGACTGGGGTTGTGTGAATCGGTACACTGCACTTGGTCCCAAAATTTAGGCTACATAGTTAAAGATCATGTGTTAAATGAAATGAAAATGTGTTAAATGAAAAATCCAGACTGTACAACTTGCATATTAATCTTTATAATCAACATGATTTTCACTGGCATCCAACATTTAGTTCTAGTTTAAATGTCTTTCAGTGACAATGTTGATCTATTTTCACTGTCTTTAAAGGTTTCTTACATTAAACACAATGCTGTTCAACTGCCTGCTGATAGTGGTACTAGTAGTGGTAAATCCCTTGCTTCATCTAAAAAGATGTCTAGCCTCCTCATCTGTACACAGATCAGCTTCCAAAGCTTCAACTTTCATGTTCACACCGCCATCAATGCTATTGTGTTTGTAATCTTATAGAATGCTAACTAGCTGAGCCATCATAAGTAGCTATCATAACTCTGCGTTGTGTAGCTGCAATGCATTCTGGAACTTTGTGTTAAATTTTTACTGTCTCCACCACGTTGGATTAATATGACATTGCCGGAAAATGGTGAGTGAGAAAAGAAGCTCTCGCTCTTTTCTTTTTAAGAGCTAACCGAAAATCCTGATCATTATCCCTCATATCTGAGACTGTTGAATTTTTTTCCCCTATTGTAACTGCACTAGCAATATCACCATGTGATGTCAGCATGGCACACAACCGCTAATCTCTCACAGAAATAAAGAAAATACATCACCAACCAAGAAATTAACACCAGAATCGCTAAGGACACTATTTCACTATAAACATTTATTAATATATATAAATGTATATATATATTTAACATGTTTCAGGGCGGAGGGCCACAGGAATATAACGCAGCTAGCAAAGACAGGAACATTCAGGACTAATTAACATGATATCATTTGGTTAGTACTAACCTCTACCAGCTAACGTCCATCATTTTCTGGATGAAGTGTTTCCTAATTACGCATATTTCGACTTCCAACCTTGTATTGAGGTCAAACAATGATGCAACCTTAATTACCTTAGAACGGCGCTAGTTGCATCACTTGCCCCTTAGCAAAAACATTTCTATTGTTATTAATATGACAACAATCTGGCAGCAAAGGCAACATGTCCCAATGTGCTGTCAGTCTGAATTTGTACAACACTAAAAAACATCGCCTGTATAATAGAACAAGTGCAGCTTTCTAAACTCAGAAAATGAGGTAAGATAGTGGATCTGTGTACCTTAACCATGCTGTCATGTTTAGCCTCAAGCGGTATTTTAGGCAGGCAAGAACACTAAATCCAGCTTCACCTTCCCTAAGCCGTTATTACATAGTATGTCAAAGAGAGCTTTTGTGGATGATCTGTCTATTGCCCACGCCAAAAACAGCACAGCATTACCACCCTCCTACACCATGCATGATTAGGATTAGGAAAACATCTTACCAAAAACAAAAGGTCCTTAGAGAGGACAAACTGGCTTTCAGCATTGTATAAAGTTTATCTAATTATAAAACAAACCTTGAGGTGTTTGGTGATAGATATATGTATAATCGCCAACCACAAATGTCCACCAGCAAAAAAAACCAAAAAAACAGACAGCTTTATTATACTTCATATTAAAAACCTTAGCAGTAATAATTAAAAATTGATTTGTTTTTCCATGGCTTTTTCAGTTTATCCGAAATTATAGTTTACACTATTGTTGAATTCTCAATTCTGATTAGTCAGACGGTGATCAAAGATAACAAATCACATGTTTATATTAATTCACTTTTACCAATATGCTGTTGTTTCTTTAGCAGCAACTCATACCCTGTGTAAGGCAGATGCGCTATATAATATAAGCTTAAACAGATTCAAAAACACACTGTTATTTAATAAAGAAAAATGCATAATCATAGATATGGTAAGTTTTTCTGTGAGGATAGTAACAACGGGAAAGTCTTCAGTACAGACGACATTGTGCTTTGCAGTTTCTCGGTGCCAAACAGAAATTTTTTTTGTCGTAATAACTTAAAGAGAATGTGAGCGAATGACTAATGTAAGCAACAACTAACTTGTTTTTCAGATGTTCCACAACATTGAATGTAACTATAAATGGGTTAAAAGTATGTGGCGTTCTTTAATAAAATAAAAATTGCATCTGTTGGCAAATTGCTGTGGTACAGGAGGATTAAAACACATGCTATTACAGGAACATAATCATCTTTGGGGTGGTTATTATAACTCTGCTTCATCACACCACCCTGTTGTTGATTATTTTCACGTAACAGCACCCCCAAGTGTTTTATTTCTTACTTACAATCTGGATCAAAGTCTAGTGCGCCACACCAGAATTCGTTTGTTGTTAGCCATATGAATATTATTATGATTAACTATCCCTTGAATAATTTGCAATATAACATTTCCTTCTTTATATTATTCTTTTTTTTCTTCTGACCTCATTTTCACCCACATATGACTCTAGCTAATTTAGGAATGACCAGTATGGTATGTAAACAGAGCACCATTCAAGATCCTCATTAGATCAAGTTTCACCAGTACTCCCTTGTTTTTGTGTCTGGGAATTGTTTGAATCAAGAGTATGTTAGCATGGAACATGTTTCATATTACTTCTCTGTCAGGGTCAGAGCTACACGCTGGCAGCAGCACCTGTCGCTTTTTCCTCCATCTCCGCTCCTCCAGGGTTGGCTATTGATGCTTTCTAATGATTTTAAATAACTCTTGGACATCTTTTGTACACTGCTTTTGTGAATTCAATATGGTAAAAGGCCCAGCATGTAAATCAGACTATCGGGGTATCTATTGAACAAAACCTGGGAGATATATTTTAAAAATATGAAATGCTATTGGTAATGGGTAGGTTGGTAAGTATTTCTGCTTGAACTGGCAGTGTGGAATTGGTTAATGATCGCTGAGAAGCGCATCCCTGTGGGAGGTCACGCTTACATTGATCCGTCTTTCTCTCTCTTTTCTTCTTTTTTTCTTCTCTTGTCATTTCTGGCAGACCAAGGAGCTGGGAAATCGATAAGAAATCAAGCAAACAGATAGAGAATAAGCTGTTCGCAAAATGTTACTCAGTGAACTTTTACTTCAAAAGAACTTCTGAAATGAAGAGTAAGGAAGACTTTGATTTCTTTTTGGCACCAACTTTGAAGCCCAAACTCTAGGACAACAACGGTGAGATTGGGGTGAGGGAGTTAGAGGATGCCGAGATGTTGCTGCATCATTAAGGGTCAAAAAACACCACTGATGGATTATTAAGTGAGCCGTGCGCTGTTATCTCAATCTGCCCAGGACTGTCTTCTTGGGGTTCGGTGCTGGCACTGAAATACCTTCGCTTGTGGTATCTCACAATGCCTGCAGGAGGAATGCAGAACTGGCGTGGAAATCCTTCTTAAAGATACATAGTGACAGCCAGAATCTGAAGCCTAGCCCTCTTAATGGTGTTATTATTTCCGGCCGATTCTCAGGGCGTATGATCAATATTTACTGGCCTTCAGATCCCACAGGCAGAGCTTACCAGATGGAACCGAGGGGTTATCATAGAGGAGACGATATATGACCCTGTACCTTTTGCCCATAAGGATTCAGTATCTGACTTGGCACAATGTTATCTGCCATTAGATACGCAAGCAAACAAATAGGAATGGACCACATGCCAAGTAAGATAAATGTGTGTGCTCAGCCAGAGAAATCCCACCCATCACCAAACGCATGGGAGACCTGTGCTGTTTCTGCATTGGCAAAAATAAACATATTACGCAATAAACCGGTGGAGTGGAAACTGTGCAGCTTTGCCTACTACTTTGCTGCTCAGACAACCCTCTCAGCCTCACCTCACTTTCAGATGTCAAGGAAAAGTCATGTCAAAAACCAACTCTTGAGTGATGTGAGTTGCATTAAACAAAATGCAGCCGGTGATACTACTGCCTGGTCTACACTAAATGGTTAACACTTGAAATTTTGGTCTAACCCTTATCATCTCACATTCTTTATCCTTCTGAAAAACCCAATGGAGCTGGATCATGGGTGTTAGATTAGTGTTGGAAACAAACTCCGCAACTCTGGGGAGTAGTGCTCAAGACACCAAGATACAACCTCATTACAAGCTCAGCATGGGAAAATACTACATGAATTGAATCTCTGGCAAAAATGGAAACCAGACAGGGAAAATAAGAAGCACTCCAGAAAAGGAATAATTCAGCTTTGGTGGTGTTAATTAGTGGATCACAAACAGGCCAAGGGCAGAAGGTGAATGGCAAGCAGCGGTACCTATTAGTTGCCAAGATAGTAGCACAATCCTCAAGACATAATACATAAATAGGAGTGTGGTGAACTGCTATGTGGTAAGGCACCGTACTATGAGTAATGAGAAATGCACATAAGGAAGCAACAGGAACAAGAAAAGGCCTTAATTAAATCAGAGAGTGGCCACTGGAGAAGCAGGGAGCTCATACCTCTGGGATTTATGCTAGAGAGCTGGAGAAGATGTCCAGGAATGTGGGGGTGGAGGAGAGGGAAGGTGCTGGAGGGGGGTACAGTGATAATTGTAATTGTGTGATTGTGTGAGAGTGGAGCACTGAGTGACAGAACAAGGCAGGAAAGCAGGCTGGATGGCTAAAACAATCAGGACAGACCCTTCGGGAGGGCATTCTTGGTCGAGCTGGGTAATTGGAGGTGACGGCATTGGGGTTCTTTAGTGTCAAAAAAAGGGAGCTGGGTGGAAAACAGAGATGGTAGAACAGAAATGTGTACGTGTGGTAATTGGTTGGCAGACCATTGGTTGGGACGGTATTCTCCAGGTTCAGGTCAGGAAAGGCAAGATCGATCATCAGATTTGTTCAGGGCTGTGGAAGGCCCCGAAAAAGCCGGAGGTGCCAAATTGAAACGGTGTGCATCTCTCTTCGAGAGGAAAGAGAGACAAATAGATTGGGGGGCGTGCACTAGAGGAGGGATGAGACAAAGTGTCAGAGCGACTGAGCTTGACTTTGGGCAGGGACCAGACAGAGACATAAAGAGACAGAGGAAGGCAATAATCAGAACAGGGTTGGGTCGAGGAAAAACATAGCAGCAGAGAGTGAGAGACGGTAGTGAATAGAAAAACAGAAAAACAAGAGAACATCTGACTCACCAGGGATTAGGAATGAGACGGAGTGAAGAAGAGAGTTCAATTAAAAAGAAGTGGGTCATGAAATGCGGGAGGGTGGGTCTGAAGCGATGAGTGCCGGATATCTGAGAGGGTTCTCTTGTTAGAGCAAAGCTTCATGACCTTCTCAACCTTCTCTCATTGCGTGCGTTTGTTGTGATGTGTTCAGGTAATGGAATGCACTTGGGATTTGGAAAAAAAATGAAACTAGATTTTATGTTGGTTTGAGCCTTTCTGGTAAAAAAAAAAAAAAAAAGCTCCACTTTTCAGCATTCAAATCCTTTCAAGCCTTGGATAGCCTTTTAAATGGATTTTTTTGCCCTTTAAATGAATACATTCACCAAAATAGATTGGATAATGAGAAAAGACTAGTGGTGCTAGGTCTTTAAATCTAAAAAGCTAACTACTACTATTGGCTAATGACACCATTTGGTTACTCTGTGTAGTATTCCTTTAAAATGCAATATCCAAATAGGAGCTGTCACACTTTTAGCCTGTTAGCCCCATTATTCACAAGAATGTGCTTTTTGTTAAAATTCAGAAACACTTCTCAGAAGCACTACTCTCTTACCTCCTGAAATGACTGATAAGAGCATAAACATGTAAATCCGTTAGGAGGAATTAACACAAGACGCAGTGAGCGATGAGTTGCATTAAAAACCCAGAATCACTTCATCTTGCTACTCTCTTACCTCCTGAACTGACAGATAAGATAGTAAAGACGTAAATTGGTTAAGAGAAAGTAGCAAAGACATAGTGCACGAAATGTTGCATCTTTTTAAATGTGTATGTTTTGCTTAAGGTTACAAAGTGTTTTTTTAGGCAAGTGCTTGGGGATTACCCTTGATGTGTCAATCAAATCCATGTTGCGGTACAGAGCAGTAAACAGAAAGGGAGGGATGGAAAGATGGTGGCAGAAAGAAGAGGTTGAAAGGATGAAATGAGATGAAAAGTGCTCTCTCTGATTCAGCAAACACTTCTAGACATTCACACCACGCTCTTTATTTACAACTGGAAGCCAGTCAAGCCATTTTTGTTCATCTAAGTATGTTAAGGTATTGATGAGTGATAATTCCTGCCTTCCAAACTGATGATGTGCAAAATTTCTGGTGATTATTTTTTATACAAAACATGACCTTACTATTATAGGATTCTCTCTTCCATTCATTTTTCATCCAGACCTTTATAATGCTAAGGTCACAAAATACCAAGCAAAAAAACTCCTCTTTCTTAATCATTTATTTCTTTCCCCAGTTGAAGATTAAACAGAGTCATCATTAACCAGAACATAAACTTAAGGAAAATAACTTCTTGAAGAATAATTGCATCACATCCTTGGGCTATCATGTGAATTATGAATGAGCCTTGATAGTTAGTATTCTAGCTGCGTTAGCTTTAGTTCTATATTTCTGTGTCTGTGAGCAAAGATTATATACACACTTTCAGGAAATAATGATTTGAAGATCCACAATTCTGCATGGTGCATCATTACCCACACTAGCCTAGAGCACTAAATTACTGGCCCAAATCAATAAAACAGTTCCATAAGTGGTAAGATTACACGTAAGCCAAGTCTTTTTCATCAGGTCTAACAAAGTTTATCTATTAAAACACTTTTACGTGGTTGTGCTGTTATAGAAAATAATTAACAACCAGGTGGCGTGATGCAAAGCGGAGTAACTGTTACCACCCGGATGTTGATTCTTTTCCTATAACAGCATGTCCCAAACTGTTTTATTCCTCATATACCACAATAATTTGCCAATGATTACATTTTTTACTTATCCTCACAGTTCAGTGTGCGTTCTTTTCTGCTCACCATGGTTGTAAAGAGTGGTAGTTTTAGTTGCCGTATCCTTCCTGTCAGCTGGAACCAGTCTAGCCATTCTCCTCTGACCTTTCTTATCATCAAGATGTTTCCACCGACAGAACTGACAAACACTGGATGTTTTTTTGCTTTCACATCTTCTGTATAAACTCTGCAGAGTGTTATGTCTGAAAATCCCAAGAGATTAGCAAACCAGCTAAACCAAATACTCAAACCAGCCCATCTGGCATTAATAACCATGTATCCCTGTGTCTGTGTGGTTAGATCCACCACAACCCTGATCAGGATTTATCTTTAATGCTACATACATAAGGTTTCTGCTCTCAACTGTACAGATAAAGCTGTTGTATTTAATAGAAACGATTTAAGAAAAACAGTTTTTAAACCCAACACATGGCTGTAAAGAATTTTTTTTTTACAGACCATCTGTCCAGTGTTGTGAGATTGTCTGGTTTTCACAACTCTACCTTTGAGAGATGATTTTCATTTTCTGCTCCATTCTTCAATAGTACACTATCTCTCTTTTTTTTTTAAATGAACGAGAAACAAGCTCTCAGATTGCAAAAGTGCATATTTATTCACTTCAGTCTCTCCAGCAGCTGTGATGGCACACTGAACTAATCAGAGTGGCTGAAGCTATCGATCACTGACGTGACACGGGCTGGTCCGCCAGGCCTCTGAAAGAAATTGACATAATTGGTCGATCTGTTCGTCATTTTGCGAAGCAGCGAAAAAGGTAAACAGCATCAGCGATCAAGGCAAATCAGGTTGCAGTAATTTGGTAAGCTACATAATAAATGTTAGTCGTCAAGGCGTGCTGAAACCATGAGAAATTCACCCCAACTTCTGTCAGCTTCGGCTAGCAGTACATCCATCATGCGCTACCCGGACGGCGGGCTGAATTCATCAACGACTTTATGTATTACTTACTGAAATGATAAGGCCTAGTATTCACAGGCTCACTTTTACTTCTGATGCTTCAATATCTTCTGAATAATACAGTATTCAGAATATATAAAATTCTGAATTTTATATGTGATTTTATGTGTTTGGATGAAAAATACACGTCTCAGTCAGGAATTTTCAAGAGTAATTCAAATGGCAGCTTTTTTCTGACTTCAGTGGTTCAATTTCAGGTATTTATACTCTAGACTAGACCTGATTTAGTCAATTTATTATAAGAAGAGTAATCATTACAAAAACCCTCAGAACTAAAAGCATGCATTTGAATTCATGCAACATGAATTTATAAAATCTGAGAAGTTAATTTTTTTCCCCTATCAGAATGGCTTTTGCATTGCAGCTAGCTAATTATTGCTCTAATTCTGAGATAACGAGATAGCTATCTATAACACTACAAACCTGTCTTAATGATAGCTAACTTTTTTGGTTTTTAGCTAGATAGTTAAAGTGTCTCTCTCTAGTCATGAGATAACTAGCAAGTTAGATAACTATTTGTTCCACTACAAACCAGTTACAATGACATCTATCTTTCTAGTTGTATAGCTAGCTAGTTATCTTCTAATCCTGAGCTAACAAGCTAGCTAACTAGATATACCATGACAAACCAGTCACAATGACTGCTAACTTTCTAGCTGTATAGCTAGATAGTTATTTGTCTAATTCTGAGCTAACTAGTAAGCTAGCTGTCATAACATCTAACTTTCTAGTTGTATAGGTAGCTAGTTATCTCAAAAATCTAAGATAATTAGCAATTACAAACCAATCAATGATGTATAGTAATGTATAACAAAGTTATTATCTAGCTAAGAATGTGAAAAAAAACCACCTTATGTAGTCCTACCACTGAAGTTTGTAAGCAAATGTAAGCGAGATTTTACATTTCACACCAGTACTAAGCTAGCATGTAGGTCTTAGTTTTTTTTTTTAACAATGCTCAAACTTACCTAACTTGCTAGCTAGTTGTTTGGTAGTTGTTTTATGCTTTTACATTTTACAGTTTGGCACTGAGGTGGCTTTTTTAAGGACTTCTAAATGAAATTTTAATTATAATTTTATAATTTATAATTCGTTTTGCTAAGCAGTAGGCTACATTGTTTCAGCTGTCTTGCTGTGGTTACAGCGTGATGCTGCTCATGTTGGCTACCAATGGCAGCATAATTTAAAAAAAAAAAAAAAAAACTTCAGCAAATGCATTGGTCAGGGTTGGGACTCCCATCCTTTGGAGTGCACCATTTCCAAACTCTTTCACAGCTAGTGGCAATTTAGCATAGCCAATCCATATTCTGGCATACTTTTGGGAGGTTGGAGACAACGTGAGATCCTGGATGAACCCCATGCAGACATGGAAAGAACATGAGAAGCTCCACTCAGACAGTAACCTGAGCTCAGGATTGAAGTGGAGACCCTGGAGCTGTGAGCATGATTTTAGACTAACATAATTAACTGGCTTGCAAAATAATGATTGACTGAAGTCCCAGTTAGAATGTATTCCTGCCTTGTGCTCAGTGTTGCTGGGATAGACTCCGGATCCACAGTGACCCTGAACAGGATAAACCTCTTCCTGCAAGCGGAGTGATGAATAAATGATGCACTGAGGCTGTGGTTGTATTTGTGTCAAGAAAGATTTTAAGGAATAAACTTATGTTAGTTGGATCAGTTCTCAAGGTCTAGCCTAGGGCTTCACAGGCCCAAAGGTTAAGTCTGGCCTTCATATTTGAAACATGTAGCAAAACTTGCCTATATAAACCATGGATAACAGCAAGAACATGTACAAGCTGTCTTGTATCCCATGTTGCCCAACAATCTTTCTGACAAGGAACATGTATAAATAGATAAATAACATATCTGTCCACAGAGCTGTTCATGAGTCAAGGCTGAAATATCCTGACTCACAAAATTCAACAGCGGAGAGCATTGGAAACTCCAGGGAAAGAGGGGAGTGAGAGAAAATCAACAAGAGTGTCTCTGAACTTTCGACCCGCGCCGCAGCCGTACAGCCAAGAACTATTTAAATGGGAGTAAATGTTTTGGTGCCAATCAACGTCGCTCCCCACAGGAGCTGTTGAACAAGAGGGGGGACGATTGCAGGTCCATCATTATTCCAGCCCACACCTGCTCCTTCATCACCCCCATCGAGCCCTCCCCATCACTCGCCATCACTCCCTCATACCCCTCCCTGGCCCTACGCCCCCCTGGAGGCGGATTGCTCGCACTTCCTGTCAGTTTCCACTTATCAGCACCAGAAAACTGGAGCTTGTTGCCATGGAAACAGCCACGGTAAGGGGAGGGGTGAGGAGGGGGGACTGCCGCATTGCTGGACTTGCGTATGTATGTTCAGGAGTGTGTGTGTGTGTGTGTGTGTGTGTGTGTGTGTGTGTGTGTGTGTGTGTGCGCGCATATGAATGAGACAGAAGTGGCCGTGATGTCCATGTGGCTGAATTTGAATAAGCTCTGTTTATATAAGCATGGCCAGATTATGCGTAGGCGCACGAGAGCTGACATATGACTCCCATTTTACATATATTGCTCATCCTGTTTTCCAATCTACGCTAAGCAAAAAATGCAAAGTGTAAAAAAAAAAAGTTTAGTTAGTCCACACCGAGGCCCGAATAGATGCTGTTAAAGAACTTCCTCTTTCTAACGAACATTCAATTTACCATCTGCTAGCAAGATGCACAGAGGTCGCACTCGTGGCTCAGGTTCGGCCCGTGCTGTGATGAGAAGTGTTTTATTAGCGAGTCGGTGAGAGTTAGGGAGCTTGATGCAGGCCCATTTTCATTCTGCCACCGTCCTCGGCTATATTGATCCCACAATCTCATCAAGCACGTTTCCTTGAAGATGCAATTTCCAGCGTGTCGCCGCAGTGCTTTGTTCCAGACGAGTCTGAAGCAATTGATCCTGGATCGTCCTTCTCAACTCCTACTGCCAGCCATGCCAAAATGGCCAGCCTCAGGTTGCCTCTAAAGTCCGTGATGCCCTCACTTATCAAACGAGGGCCAGGATGAGACTGGAGACACCTGCTCTAGCGGACAGGCTCAAAGTAGGAGGGAGGCCTCGGTGACAGAGCTGACTACTGATCTGTGTACAGTGATGGTGTGCGATCACATAAACAAACAGCAAAAGATCTCATGCATAGTATAAACTGCCTTTCACCATAAGGGTTAGAACTGTTTGCTGTCATCTATTACAGTGGCATTTAAGAAGGCTCATGGGACTTCCATAAACCTACACACACACACACACAAGAAGCATGATTTTGTATGACCTTCACCATAATGTTTTTTTTAATATGGAATCTTGGTACTGAGGCTAAAAGAACCTAAAAACCCAACAAGGAAGGAATAAAAAACTTTTTTTTTTACCCCCCATCTGATATAGCTGCCAGCCGTCACTGCACATATTGATAATTGCTTAACCTTTTATTATGACCAACAATATTATTATGTTGTACAGCCGAACCCTGTTCTCAGTGCGACAGTTCTCTTGAACAGCCATCACACTGGGGAATCCTTTCAGCATCATCATACATCATTACATATGACATCTGTTTACTCTCAATACCCTTTCACAGTTGACAAAATTTTAGAAATATGCAATGGTGCATTGTGGAAATTTCCACACATCTGCCTAGCTAGTGACTAAAACAAAATGCTCAAGGTGTTCTGAAACCCACATGCACAAACACACCTTATAAAGGACAAGCAGTCTGTTTTGGACAAACATTGTCTGCCGTCGCACCCTGGCAGCCGAGACACGCTACAGCCAGCATCCCTGCCACATCACTCAGCTCCGCCTCCTTCCTCCCGCCTGTCATCCTCTTCTGTTTTCCTTTCTGTAATCTTGTCACAAATGCATTGCCGACATGACTAACCCCCTTCCTCATTCTTCCTCTCCTTCGCTCTCCCTCCTACTCGCCTTTTTTGTCTTAATTACCGTGCCAATCATATTTCCCCCCACTCCCTCCCTTATTGTGCAAAAAAAAAAAAATATTACCACAACACAGAACTAGCAATTTGTGATATTTAATTTGCCGCCGACCCTTCAACTATTCACAAACAGAGAGGAAAGTCTGGAATTTAATTGAATGGGTCACTGGAAGTGAAAATTCCAGATAAAAAAAAGATAAAAATAAATAAAATCTCAACTCAAGGCAAAGCAACTAGAAGTGAGTGGCATGATTACAGTGGGCTGTGTGCATGTTACACTACCTCACTCTCTCACTCCTTTCCCTTGCTGGATGTCAAAACTGTCCATCATAGGCCCTTTTATCTGGAGACAAGACGCGGACTCGGTGCTGTCTGGCCTTTGCAATGTTAATGTCACTGTTTATTCGTGCGTGCGCAATTATAAAGCCTGGAGTTTTCCAAGAAAACACACACACAGACACAACCCACTACACTCCCATTCATGTTTGAGTGACTTTACCTGCTCTGTTTGTCCTTTTGCCATGCTTGCAAACTTTAAATGACATACCTGTATTTAAATCGCTGTTAAGGGATTTCATGGCAGACTTTGGCAACTTCTCAGACACAGCCTTAATGAAAACCCTCAATTAAAAGGCCCTTAAAAGCACACAAGTCTGCGACAATGAGAAGCTGTCCGCTATTCCTGTGTGGCGATTGCTGTGAGTTAACAAATTAATAGCTGACCTATCATGATGATAAATAATATAAGTGTCACTATGATGAATAGCTGTCCCGTTGCCGCAGGCATTGTGCTACTTGTGCTGGAAATCTTTAAACGTGATGTGTGCATAACTAGTCCATCATTTGCAAATATCATCTGTGGTAAATTCCATGGTTAATGTTTGAATATAGAAATCTGTCAGGAAATGTTTACTTAAATACTTTGTAAGGAATAAAAAATTTGGAAGCATGCTGTTATAGGAAATTATTCCTCTTATGCCACAGCAATTTGTCAACAATTGAACGCTTTACTTTATTAAAGAATGTCTCGGCTTATTTTTTATAGTTACGTATAATGTTGTTGAACATCCACAAGACAGGTTAGTTCCTATTATCACTTACGTTATAGCAGCTATAAACAGTCGTTCCCTCACCAGTCTGCTTTCTCTCTCTCTCTCTCTCTCTTTAGATTAATAACACACAAGACTCCTTCCATAAATGTTAAATAAACATCTCCTTACAGAAAACACAATAAATACCAACAATTATGTTTCTAATCTGTTTATTATTAGATTTAGATTATGCAGTGTCCAACGCACAGTTCTCTGTGAATTAGCAGTTGGTATAGAAACGATAACATATTAGAGCTAGTGCATTAATGTAAACCAGAGCTGCTGCTATAAACAAAAATTAATAAACACATTCTAACCACTCAGGTTTGAGAATTCAAGAGACATTGTTACTGTCCAATAATCAAGTTTTTGTTTGTTTGTTTCTTTTAAATTTCTCATAAATTTCCAAAAAGCAACTTCATGTGGCATTTTGGTCTACCTCTCCCTACGCTCTCTGCTATGGTACAGTCCACCTGATGTGATGACTAAGAGATATGTAGCATACGTAGCCAAGAACATGGAAAGTTGTGACTATATTAAAAAGTAAAAAAAAAACGTTTATATTCAAATATTGTGCTTTACTGTACAATAGAGACAATGTATCGATCCAAAGGATGTTCTTCATGTCTAATATGATCCACAGCTATACATATAGCCCACAGCATTTACCTGATCCATCAGACACAAACGGCTCATGTCTTTCAAGCCAGAGACGTGGATCATTCTTAATGGTGGCATGTAATCCAAAAGAATATAAAGCCACACAACTCCACTGGGGATCTGAATTACAAGAAAAGCTTAAATGATACAAGCTCTTATTCGTCAAACCTGTGTATGGTCATTCTCGTCTTTTCATCCGACAGTCTCGACTAGTGTAAATGTGAGCGTATCATTTTAACAATCTGAAAAGTGCTTGATGTGTGGTTAAATTAGCAAAATCAATATCTGTGTCATCATAGCATTATAGCATGTATAGCAAAGTAAAGAGCATATGAGTGATAATAATAATGCTAATAATTACAGTTGTGCATGCAGACATCTCAAACTAAAATGGAGGTAATGAGGGTTTAGTGTCAAACCCCATTTGTAAATGTGACTCAGAGGCACAGACATGGATCTTTATCAGCTAATTAGTCCTTTAATTGAGCGACAGGTGCATTTACACACAAAAGGCACCACACAGATTTGACTTAAAGGGCAGCATTTCACCTCTTATTTCATTACATTTTAATCTCAACCATAGCCCCTATTCATACAGTGTGCAACCTCAGTGACATTGATTGTGGTATGGTTGTTGGTGCCAGATGGGCTGGTTTGAGTATTGCTGATCGGCTGACCAGTTTTTTCCCAATCTTCATCTGTCCAGTTTTGGTGAGCTGTGCCCACTGTAGCCTCACGTTTCTGCTCTTGGTTGACAGAAGTGGAACTTGACGTAGTCTTGGACCGTTGTCCATCTGCTGCAAGGTTTGATGTACTGTGTGTTCTGAAATGCTTTTCTGCTTAACGCGGTTGTAAAGAGTGGTTATTTGAGTTTCTGCATCCTTCTTGACAGGTAGAACCAGTCTGACCATTCTCCTCTGACATCTCTCATCAACAAGGCATTTCTGCCCGTCGTTGGATGTTGGACCAGATTGCTGCCGCCATTTGATTGGCTAATTAGTTAATTGTGTAAATGAGCAGGTGCCCCTAATAAAGTGAATGATGCGTGTACATAATAGACTATTCAATGTTTGGATTCCTTTTATAATTTACATACTGTATTTGGTTGTGATATAATTAATCTACTATATGTTAAATGTCTAACCTTCAAGCTGCTACATGATGAAGCAAGTCAAAAGTAGGGAAATTTTCCTGCAAACCTTGCACCTGGCAACCTTGCTGCAGATATATCAATGAATTGTCACTGATATTTAATATTTCACTCAAACTTCTATTAAAAATATCTAATTTGTGGAACCAAAATACATTCTGGGTTTTTTTATCTCTTCTTGGAAACCACAAGGACATTTCTGGAGTTTGTGGAGTGAGGTTGATAATAGCTTTAATCTTAAAAACTTCACTCCTGCTTAAAAGTTTTCCACTAGTGAGTGAAGTCAGATTGGGAACACCACCTACACCTATAGCTCCCATCTGGGGCATTATCTAGAGGATAAATTAGAACTGACCACCAATTGCCAGATATTAGATGGAAGCCTGTACACTACTACTGAGGGCACTTTAAACTCAGGAGGTGAATCAGTATCAGGAACGTGCCAATAAATCCAGTAATAAACAATGAAATCTACTGGGAGACTTTCATTTTCACAAGAAGCACTGTGACTCAAAAATATGATGTGTTAAAAACACCACTTTAAAAACAACCCATGTTTTCACATTTAACACAGTGTGTCTACATTCAAACTCTGACAGATGTTGTGTCTTTTTGGCCAAAATGCTGTATAACAGTCTAAAAAATAGGCAAAATAGAAAACAATAATCAAATCAAACACCATAAGCAATTCGAGTTGCTTATATAACACACAGACTTATTATTTATATCATTTGCTCAAGTATGTCAATTTTATTTTTATGAAACAGTTTTAAAATTCTACGTCATGCCACATATCTGAGGTAACACTTAGTAGCTAGCAAGCTAACATTAGCTAATATTACCACTGGCACTCTTAGCAAAAAGTCTGCATATAAAAATGCAAGAATGGTGTAGATAGGGCTCGCTATATATTTTTTCCTTCTTTGGTGGCAAGCTAGCTATGAATTAGCTTTCTTAGCTCTGTAACACAGGTTAACGTGGTAGGTTTTGCTTTTAATATCATCTCCATGCACAGCAAACATATGATTACAGTTATTGTTTCTGATCATTTTAAGGATCTCAAAGAGCAAATATGTAAGAGCACAATATGCCACAAAATGTGATAAAGCACCAAACACTGAAAGTGTGTTTTTAATTGACATTTCAGTTGAGCAATGCACAAATCAAATTCCCTATCATAATACCTAACTTATTCCCAATATTATTACTGCATTTGTGACAGTTAGCCCAACAACAGTGAGCGACAAAAAAGCAGTCAATTCCACGAGAACACTGCAAACCGAAAGACTTCTGAAAGGATGAGCCTGTCCCTCTCCTGCCTGAGCTCATTTTAATCAGCAAGGGGCCGAGGTCCACCGGCTTGTCTAAGGTAATCACCATCAGTGGCCGTAAACTGCCACTAATTGAATGCTCTCCTCATTGTCATGCACGAAGGCATGCAGTCTCCTTGCATGGCTCTCCTCACGCCGGCCTCTCCAGCTCAGCTCTGCCTCTCTTCGTCCTATCTCAAGTCTTCCAACATCATTTTTTCCCACAGATAGAGGAAGAAAGCAGGCCTTGTTCAGAGCAGCTACTTTTGCTCAGGGAATCTGGTGGAAAAGGAGGTCAAGCTGTAGGAGGAGACGAGGGAGGGTTTTTTTAGATTCCGAGTTCATCACTGACACAGTTCGAGTTGATTCTGTTCCTGCCAGTCTCCTCGCACACTTGCTTCATCTGCTTCCAAAGGGTCTAGAAACATGCCTTCATGAGTGGACCTTTCTGCTTTCACATTAACATATAGAGGAGCTAATTCAATGCGAGCGAGGGTGAAACCACCAGGTTAACATGAGGCGACAAGGGTAGGCTTACCCAGATGACACCTACGGGAAGAACAAAGCTTGCACTACTTCTTGCTCAAAGACAACTCCCTACAGCGCCTATTACAAAACAAGGTCATCAGTCTAGAGCCTTGTGCTCTTCATTTATAATTCAGTTGCGTATCAAATCTTCTTATTCATAGTAACACACCCACACGAGGCTTGCATAAGTGTACTGTGGTGCATTTATCATTGATGGCATCGCGCATGGCTATAATTAATTTGTGTGCACTGCCCCGCTAATAGCTACTCTCACCTGGCCCCTCTGTACACGCCACCTCTGGCACTCACCTAACAAGGTCAGCACCCGCACCATTACATCGGGTTCTGCGAGGCCCTGGAGCGAGATGCAGAGACCGACCATGCTTCCTTATTGATTATTTTCTTCTTCCGTTCTTTTTTCCCCTCACAATTTTCACCTGGCCGCTTCAGAGAGCTGTAATCATTCTTCACAGACCCCCTAGACTTCCCTCTCATTCCCCCCTGGTGGCAGCTGTTGCTCAGTGAACCATCTGGAGAGGCACAAGAGAGCCCTCATCACCCTCTGCCCCTGATCACAGCTGGCAAAAAGACGGAGATAGAAACAGTGGGATAGAAGGAAAAGCACTAGAAAGATGGAGAAACTAAGGTGAGACATAGTGAGAAGTAAGACTCATAGCAAGACCCAAGGTGTCATGTGTGTCCTTTAAAATTCCTGCCAAATCTTTCACTATTAGTTATAGCTTCTGGGGTGAAATTACGGGACTCTAAAAGAAAGAACAATGTTGGTCTTTTGGGGGAAAGATTGCATTTTGTTTTTTTGTCTTAAGTTTTATAGCGGCTACTTTAAGTTGGAAGGGACTAGATTAAAAACAGGAGAGATAATAACAGGTTTAGGAATGTTCTTACATCAGCTACCTACTTCACCCCAACCACAAAAACTTCTTTCCTGCTTACTTAGATTCATTTGTCCTTAAATGACCATGATCAAAACTGCATTCTGTATATACTTTTACTATATCGGAGCCAATCCTGTGAACACTGAATGTGAGGTAGGAATACACTCTGAATGGTACACCGATTTAATAAGAACAGTGTTGGTATTTTGGGTAAGACTGCAGTCTGAAGTTCTCTTATGGCCATCTTGCGTTGAGGACTATATTGAAAATAGGTAACGTCTAAGTAATGCCATGTACAAATAAGCTACCTGCTCCACCCCAACCACGGACAAACTTTATTCTTGCTTACTTAGCCTCTTTGTCCTTGAATAACCTTGATCAAAACTGCACCTAGCCAGCAATCTTTAGCATTTTGTATACTTAATCTTTAGCTTGTGCGGAATTGGCAAGTAGATCTACTGCACTGTTTCTGAACTACAAGATCAGGAATCACAAACTAAAACAGTCACCTAAACTGCAAAGTAAAAGGTAGGGCTCTACCTTTAATTAGCTTGTATCAGCACCAGTGGCATTAGTTCAAAAGATGGCAGTAATATTCGAAGACAGTAAAGCTCATTTTAAATCAGTAGTAGTAAATGGTAAATATGCCGCTTCTGTACCGGGACCACTTGCACTACGATAACTAATGACAGCAATCAAGCAAAATTAAACAACAACTTTACCCTACTTTTGTTCCTGCTCGAATACACAAGCAAGGTTTTGATTAGCAAGAAAAGCAAGAATATTCCATACCACAGCAATGTTGAATTCTCGAATATGATTGGTCAGAAGGTGCCACAGGTTTATTTGACAGTACTGCAAACACAGGTTTACATGAATGCGCTTGTTCTAATACATCAGCGTTTCTGTAGTAACGGCTAATTCACAGGGATTGGTTTGACAGAGATGGAGCCTAATCTAACTCTACTAGTAATAGTAGTACTAAAAAAAAAAGTTTATTCAACAGAGAAAGATGTATAATTGCTGAGAAAGGAGTTTATTTATTCATTTATGGAAGGAGTCTTCAGTGCCAGTGATTTGTAAGTCAGAGGTAAGGCTGTAAATCTAGGTTTTCTGGCACAGGAAAGTCTGCAGCGCAGAGAGCTTTGTGCTTTGTAGTTTCTCGGTAACAAGCTGCATTATTTTTTTCTTACTTTCAAGAGAGAGAAAAAGAGAGGCTGGTGAGGGAATGGCAGGGAATGTCATAACAGAAATTAACTTGTCTTGCAAACGTTCCACATCAAACATAACTATAAATAGATTAAGTATGATATGTGATTATTGTGGTACTAGATGAATAAAATATCATAAATATAACATCATAAATAATAAGTAAAAATAAATATAACATAATAAATAACATCACACCAATGTGCTGATTGTTTTCCTATAACAGCACAGCTTGCTGTGTTTTATTCTTTACTTGCATTCCATTTACAGGTCTGTAATTCTTGAATGTATTCTTGGCTAGTGTGTAATAAGTGACAGATCTAGTATCACATTTTTTACCGTTTGAAACCGTGTAGACAAATGCTTTAAGGCTCATAAATTGTCTCTCAGTGTCTTTCGGCAGAAGGGCTATTGATCTGAGAAAGACAAACACTCCTTCCTGTGGTACGCTTCGACCTCCTCCATCGACAATGATTTCTGCTCTTTCCCCTGGTTAAGCATCCCTGTAAGCCCGACAGGCTCTGCTGAGGCAGAGAAGGAAAGATTCTCAGGGAAAAGCTCCTGAGGTTTTCTCCTCCTCACATTTAATCAAAGTTGGTGTTGGTATAGTGAATCAGTGTGTCATCCATGTTGCCTCAGAATCGCGCCGTCAGTCAGCCTGTCAGTCAGTCAGTTGGTCCGTCAGTCAGAGAGATGGCATGAGTCCGCCATTAGCATTCAGGTTAACAGCTACACAGTTCACTGTATCTCTTTCATCAACTGTCACAAATCTTTTGACACTGACTGTGATTAAAAACTGTTTTTCACCAGGCTTGTTTCTGAATCTCAAGAACCCCTGCAATAGCTTGCGTCTCTGCGGCAGCCCAGCAGTGGTTTCTCACCATATGCGAGATTTTTATTCCTGGTTTCCTGTTCCCTGTAGAGCGTGCTCTATTTTCGTCACACTCTCAGCACCTGCTCATTGAAGAAGCTTCAACAGGGAAACTTGATTAGGCCATAGTAACCCCCGATAAACAATGTATGAGAGTCTGAGGTTTAGAAGTTTACACATCTCTGTAGTGCGCTGGTCTAAATTAGCAGCTGGGAGACCACCAGCTGAGAGTCCACCTGGGGTTTGAATGCCCAGGTGGCCAAATGCACATGTGATCCAGGTCCAGGTGTGGCTCAACACCTTATTTAGATAATCATAGAGGCTGCATTCATTTTTAATTCCCTCCCCCTCTTGTTTTAATGAGTCACTAATTAAGAGGTACCTGAAGGATCTCAGCCCTGGAGAACAGAAGGATTTCATTAGCTTTGCGTGTGCCACTGTGTCACCAGGCTATCCAGTTTGGCTTGCTTCACTGGCCAGGAAGCTCCTCTGGGTTCGAACCAAAATGTGTGCCATTAAAGGGAGTGTCAAGTCTTGTTTTAATCAGTGGTTTCATTCACAGGTTCAGCATCTGTTTGTTCTTTGTGCTTCCTTTCTGGTTGGACAATGGGAAACAACAAAGATTGAAGTATTCCCCCTCAAAAAACTGCCATCGCCACCAAAATGTCTGAAAGGACTTCAAAGCAGAGCAGCCACATTTTTTTAACATTATATCATGGTGAATTATTACAGCGAGACACAGTAACACAGTCCTCTTGCAGACAACAGGCGGCTCATTAGTCTTTCTGTTTTACAGAGACTACGGGTACCGTACAAAAATGGGACTGACGAGACAAGAAAGTGTTTACTGACCCAGAGACAGACGGCCGACGGAGTTCAAGGTACAGATGATACGTCTTTGCAAGCTAACAGCAGTGCTGATCACGTTCTGCAATTTAATTAGTCGACTGAAGTTCATTAGCAGGCCTGACAGAGGAGACTGAGGCTAGTATATACACATGCTTAGAGCAAGATTCTGATTAACTGGCTGGTTTTTAACACGCATGGCAGTTTTAACTGAGCTTCTTTGTTGTTCCGGTCTCAGATGAGCAGAACATCAGGATTAGCCAATCCAGGGATTAGTATACTTTGGCTAATGATCATTCATCCCACTGACCATGAAGTCTATTTCTCTTGTCTCTTTGATTAGCGAGCCAGAAAATATAACATCACTACTAGCACTCTAATGAATATAGTCTCATAGAGAGCGGCAACCTTTTTAATCTGACTTATGTGCTCTTAGATATTAACAAGCGAAGGATTTGTATTATTAGCGCTAGTCTGTCCAATTACATCTCAGAGAGTTTTCTAGCAGCCATTGGGATGATGGAACATGTATTCGGCTTCATATGAACAGATGATTATGGTTGTGAGTTTGAAAAAATGTTCAGCTGAAGAGTCTCCAGGTCTTTAAAAAAACACGGTAAGGGGTCAGTCGCATTCTGTAGGTGAGTCACCCTCTAAGCACAAGGATTTTAAATATAGCACATGCCTTTCCATAAGAATTGCGGTGACAATAAAGAAACAGGATATAGAAAAATATATGTGCTCTTGAAAAAAACAGCCGAATGCATCTCATTTACACTTGACTAGCTAATTAGATGCACTCAGCACATTATATCTTCTTTAAGACATAGTAAGGCTTCAAGCTAATAAGGACATTAACTGGTTCTAGTCCCTATCGCATGTGCCCCAGCACTTCACTGATGGCCAGTGTTAATTCAGGCTCTCTATACCCGAAGAAGACAGCCAGCCACTTCAGAGGAAAAATGAAGTGTCAGTGTGAAATATGGCTAAGACGTGGGTATTGTAATTGCACGTAGCTTCACAACCCAGCAGCAGAGATCAGCTTAAGCTAAAATGTGACATGTTCAGCAAAACAAACAGTCAATTAAATGATTAATATGATCAACTTAATTGGATGGTGCGCCACTAAAAGCCCCTCTACCCATTCAAGTAGTCATCTATCCATCCATACATCCATTCAATTCATCCAATTTCCCCTGATCACCCCTTCCTCTATCACTATACAACCACCAACCTCACTTAATCAGCCTTTCATTCATCCATCTACATCTGTCCAGTTTCCCCTGATTATCCCTTTCTCCATCACTTTATGCATGCATAACCCCCTCCTCCCATCCAGTCATCCATCCACCCACCAATTCCCCCAGACCGTATCTTTCATCTAACATTCTATCTATCAATAAACCTTTGCACCTCTCCATCTATGCATCTATTTTCTCTGTTCACCAGCTGCTCCATCATTCTATCAACCATGAACTCAGCCACCCATTAATTATCCATCACCCCTCCACCCATCCAGTATCCCACTGATTACACCTTTCTCCATCAGTCTATGCATGCATGAACCCCTCCTCCCATCCACCCAATTTCCTCATATCACAGCTTTGTGTCATTCTATCCATCAATAAATCTCAGCACCCATCCATTTTCCCTGTTCACCAATTTCTCCCATCACTCTAGCCAACCATGTACCCCTCCACCCATTACTTATCCATAATCCCTTCATTCAACCAGTACTCCTGATTCTCCCTTTCTCCATCACTCTATGCATGCCTTAACCCCTCCTCCCATCTAGACATCCATCCACCCATCAATTTCTCCATACTACATCTTTAAGTCATTCTATCCATCAGTAAACCTCTACACCAATCCTTCCTTTTTTCCCTGATCACCCATTGATCCATTATGTCCAACCATATGCCCCTTCACGCGTGCACCCAATCAATTTATCCATCCGCTCACCATCCACCCAAATATTCCATCCTCCATTACTCTATCCATGAACTTTCTCACACTTAAGTGAGAACTTTCTACATCACTCTATTTGTCCATAAAAATGCCAGTGTTAATTTTGTTGCCGAAAACTAAGAGGAAAATGTTTATAACTGAATAATAATTCATCTTTCTGAAAATATATGACGAAATGTAATAGCATTTTCCTCAACAAATAAAAACAGACATTTTGGTGAAACTAAAACTGTTCTGTTTTGTAGTTTTTCATAAACATAAAAACTATTATAAATAGATAACCTATTATGTATTTTTGGCTAATGTATTTAAGGTACTAATACTAAAACTAAATCCAAATTGGCTGTCAAAAAGAACACTGCTCCACCCAATCATTCTTCCATCCATCCTTCCAGGGGGTTGGGTATTATATATGTGCCAATTAACATTACACAGTAATTGTTCTATAATGACGTTCAACAAGATTAACCAAACAGAATCCCATTTCTGATTCAGGCCAACTAGCTACACTCTGAGCATAGAGATATTTAGGTGACAGCCAATGAAATAATGGAGGTTCCAAGAAAAGAAAAATGGTTAGATGTTTCTAGATTTTCCCCCTATGTCTAGCATGCTTTTGTCAGTGGAACTGTCATGAACATATTTTATTTCCTACACCTATTAACATTTTTAATGGCAAGATTGGTTGACATGAGATTGTGCTTTAAATAATGAATCTGACAAATTCTGAGTACCACCACCACTTCTGCTGCTGTCTGGCATCCACCCAAAATGCATGAGCGCATTGCACTTCTCAATTAAATGTTGTACAGATCATGGAGTGATTTTATTTAGCATATTTCCACCCCCTGAAATTAATTCTTGTCTTACACCACCGTATCCATCCAAGTTTCTCCCTCTCCAAATGTTGGAATTTGAATGTAATCTGGCCTACTGTTACAATAGCCTAATCAAACTCAGTGATTTGTAAATCTTGCAGTGTCCTGTCTATTACCTTCCAGAAAACTACAGTATATTTGGTCCACTAAGCAAATAATCTGCATCTAGTCAGCCCATGTCCTCATTTTGTCTCGATGTAATCTTCTAGACTAAATTACTTTAAATGCAGAGCGCAACACAAATGCTGCACTTTGCACAGCTGCTGAATTTGATCAAATGGGTCAGGGGTGTACAGTTTGTGATCACACTGCTCAGACAGAGAAAACCTATTTGTTATATCTACAATGTCATTTACAAGCTCTGCTGCTGCAGCTCGGAATGAAAAAAACATAAATTCAACACAGAGCATAGAGTCTCAGAGGACAGGTTGTTCTTTAAGCAATGATTGCTGGCTTACCATGTCTGACCGCTCCACTATAGATCACTGTTCGTTTGTTATTTGCCCGCCAAATACTGAACCGTCTAATTTGTTGATCTTGTTCATTCCTAAAGGACTCATTTAGGTAGCGTGAGCTTAACGGAGTCTGTTATATACCAGCAGAGCCACAGTTAATTAGTTGAAGCAGTGCACATTGTTGAAAGAAAACAATAGTTTCACAGATAATTTGCAACTGTATAATGCAATTTTGGAAGAAAAAAAAAATCGTTTCAAAGCAGGCTTATTTGTTATATGTGAGTACAGGAGTGAAATGCAGGATGCAAGTATGTACTAGAAGCAAGTTGAATTGGCCTAGTCAGTGCACCAGGAAGGGGGCAAAACTGGTTGGCAAAAACGGCATGGTGTAATCCACACATACAGGCCAGGGTCAAAAGTCACTATGGGCTGTATTCAATTCAGAGGCAGACACTAAAAACACCTTGCTCCTGAAGACTCCTTTCCAAAATGTCTATACGTTATATCAGTATACATGGGGAAATTTACTTGTATTCAGAGTTGAGTTATGCATGTGCTACATCCACATTCAAATTATGCAAATTACCTCTCTCCTGAGGTCCTCCAGAAAAAAAAGGGATTTAAATGGACAATACTATTAATTAATTTATAGTGTCATATTTATATCTTTAATATTGGCATTCCATAGTATTCAAGTGTCTCTACAGCCCAAAACATACATTTCAGCATGAGAAGCTGTAATTACATCAAACTTATATTGTGCTTAAGTGCGATTTCAGAAGCGAGCGTATCTAAGACACACCTCTCTTTTAGGCAAATTCCAGCTCATCAAAATACGGCCATATATTATTACCAATAGTGCACCATAAATCCAGTGTAGAACCGATGCACAATATGTCCTTACTAATGAACAGGTTACAAAGAACTGCTAACTTTGTGTATAAAATGTTAAAGGATGAGTATAAATAATCCGATAATCCAATAGGTTCTTTGCAGGTTGGTGGTGTATTTGATACCGAATGTCGCTTCTAGAAATATTTTTTGTGGTTTCAGGTTTTCAGTCATTTGTAATGTTTAAATTGTTTACATGACAGCCATGATAATGTGTTAGTAAGTGTTGTGCGAACTGAATTAAGTCCAGTGCCTCATTCATCTTCAGAAAGCTCTTTATCCTGGTCAGGGTCACCATGGATCCGGAGTCTACCCTGGAAACACTGGGCACTAGGTGGGAATACACCTTGGATGGGATTGCAGGGCACCACACACTCTTTCACACCTAGAGGTAATTTAGAGTAGAATAGACACATAGGCATGTTTTTGGAAGATGGGATGAAACCAGAAAAACCCAAAGAACCATGTAGAACCACGGAGACATTCTTCACACAGGCACTAACCCAAGCTCGGGATTGGACGCTGGAGCTGTGAGGCAGCAACATTATCCACATAATGCAAACGAACACGAAGACCCATACAGACCCATGCTAAAAATACACAACCCTAAAAGTGAACAAGCAACAGGTAGAAACACTCACTTAAGGACAAAGTGAATGAACAAGGACAAGAATAAGTGATTAAATAATGAAAGTAGAAGGTGAGAAAAGACAGACGTGGTTGCAGGCTCTATGGGTCAATGGGAACAGAATCAGGACAGTCATGACACTTTTATTACCATGTTATCATCGGAAAGAGAAAATTCCACCAAGACCAAGTCATCTGAATTCTTCTTGCATAACAGGCTGCGAGTTTTGAAAAACTGCCCGAGTGTGTGGGTGGGCTGCTTTTGGTCAAGTGCAAACATTTTGGCCTTGAGAGGGAGAGACGATGTGTGCCAATGACAAGCCCTTATTAACGCCTCCGCCACTTCCACCACATTATCGCAAAACACTTCACGCTGCATTCACGCTCAAACATTATAAGACTTTGCGAAGAGAAAATACTTTCAATACTGTTTTTAACGCACCCTTATGTGTTTACCTTGCCTAACTCCCAATAGAAGAATCTCCATTTTAAATAGAAATCCATTTTTAATGGATAATCCATATGTGTAATTGATGACATGGTGAAGCTTTCTGTAAGGAGACGTTTATGTAGCATTTTTGGCGGAATCTCCAGAACTTTGTAATAGTCAATGGGAAAATATCACACTTTTGGATTTTTCTGTAATATGACAAAGCATAATTTTTTTGTCATTAATTTCAAGACAGAATAAAAAAAATAAAAAAAACAGGCTGGAACAACTGTGAGGGAACAACTGTGTGTAACTGCGTTAATGTAAGTGTGAACAGGAACCAACTTGTTTTGTAGACATTCCACAACATTAACTGTATTTATAAATGGATAAAAAGTACATGTTATTCTTTAATAACTAAAAAATTTTAATCATTGTCCTTATGTTCCTCTGTGAGACAAGAGGAATAAAACACTTCAGGATGTGCTTTTACAGGAAAATAATCCACATTGGAGTAACACTAACTCTGCATGGTGTTGGGCACTTCTTGTCACTGATTATTATCCTATAACAGCACACCCCAGGGATATGACCCTTTAGGACTCTTGTATGGCTTCTTGTTTGGACACCACTTCAATCATTATCATATCATATGTATTCCTTTAACCTGATAAAAAAAAATCTTTAAGTAATCAGCCCCATCCTTTTAAGGGCCTGGAAAAAACTCCCACACCTCCTCAATTTACCTTTTCAAGCCTCACTTTCTAAAGAGCTGTCTATCTCTATAAATCTCTCCACATCATTTCCGAGCCACGCAGCCCTGTCGGTGCCCAATGTGGAGCGGCGGAGCAAAATGAAGAATGAAAGGCGGGAAAATGTGGCAGTAAGTGGGTAAAACAGGCTTCACAGAGCGCTACTCAATGTGCCGCTGATTTGCAGACCTGGATACAACAATACTAACAGTTGCCTGTCGTCATTATGCCTCTTTGCATCTGATTAATCACTGTAATTCTGATAATTGAAAGTCACCCTTGGAAATTGTCGGCCAGGGCACAGGCAGTCCTGATTGAGTGCTGTTGGTTTTCTATTTCTGTCCGTTCTCTCAACCTGTGCTTCAACAAACTCTCACCTTCGATAAATGACAGCCGAACTGCACCAAGCACCATGGGAGCAATTGGCCTAATAAAACAATTAACTAATTAAGTGCTCATTTGGAGATGTAATTGGCTACATGGCCCGCTCGTTTGTATAAACAATCAGTTCCTGGTCGTCTTTAAAGCTCAATGTCTCACTGCTATGCATCAGAATACACACAGGTCTATGATTTCCACATAAGGTCATTCATTCGTTTTAATGGAAGTGCAGCCGTCAGGCGAGTGTGTACAGATTTGATTTGGCTCACTGCAGTTGAAAAGGGTGCGCTGTCGGTTGCTGCCCGTCACTTCTATGACTTTTTAATGAAATCTGATTATCGCATACACATGAATATAAATGCTCACGTCCTCAAACGTCAATCTGTCTTGTGCTGTCGGTGACAGCGCTTGGGCTCAAACATGCTTACTGATCAAAAGGCTCATTGAATCCTTTCAGTGATTCTCAATCTTGGACATTTAGGCACTTTTTGCTATGCACATTTTAGAGTACTGCTCCAAATTTACCTAATTCGGCCAAATTAGCTTATTAACAAGCCCATTGTGAGGTTAGCCTGGGTGTGTTCAAGTAGGACTAGGATAGAGAAACACTACCTTGCTTGCTGTTATGCACTAGGGGTCATATTCAAAGTTGGCAACTTAAGCAGCAAAGTTACATCAATATTTACATGTGGAAAGTTATGTGTATTCAGACTCGAGTTATGCAGCTGCCTAAGTCAATTTTCTGGGCTCCATGTTCACATTATGCAAATTAACTGAGTGTAGTTCACGTCTCTGAGGTTGCCTGATTATCCTTAAGTGGAAATGTTCAAGATGGGTTTTTACAATAGTGTCAAAACCACCACATTTGCACACAAGCACTTGTCTTCATGCCAAAAAAAAAAACAGGTCTAGAAAATTATTTCATTTAAAGTTATTTAATTAATAGTGTTAAATGTGTGTATTTAATATTGGGCTCAAATAGCATTGAATAAATGTTTTGAGTATATTTACAGCCCAAAACATACATTTCATTGTGACATTTTGTGGTTAGATCAAACTGTCAGAAAAATGGGCTTAATTTCAAGGTCAGAATCATGAGTATCTGAGACACGCCTCTATTCTTCATACTGATGAAAGGAATAACAAGCATCCCACCACACAACATACAATCGTCAATCTTACCCAACATGTTCTGAATGTCTTCTCTCAAGTCCAGAAAAATTGACCCTTTACTGATTCATTCACATCAATAATGGAAGAATATTGGACAAAAGTTCAGGTTGTGAGGTGAATACTGATCTCCACTTGTCTCAGAAGCCTGGCCTGATCTGAATGTGTGATTGGTTGAGAAACAATCCATATTTCATAAAAACATAGATATCAAGCTTGTGTAAGGAGTGATGTACATCGCATGAAATGCCTGATGTAAATCCTCCAGGTTCGATGCACTAGGAGATGCATTGTGTTACGAGGGTTAAGGCTGGGAAAGAGGAGAGATGGTGGGGAAAAAAAGGAGGTGAGAAGAAAGACCGGAGATAGGGAGAGAAATGAGGAAATTGGTGCTTGTGAAAATGGCAGGCTGTTGGCGCGATTTGAGTTGGATGGTTGAGGAGATGATAAAAATGATGGGGGAGAAAAACGAGGAGAGATGCGGTGTGTGGTCTCAGAAACTCGCGAAAAGAGAGCAAAAGGGACCGAAATGCATAATCTTGACTCTAATTTTCAGCAGGAAGGGTGGTCAAAACAGCTGAAGATTCGGTTCTCTTAACTTTCTCAACAATTTTTTTTTTTTTTTTTGCACGCAGTCAGCGGCTTTGCACCCAGACCGCAGGGAATGGATCGATGTGAGTTTCTACAGCCAGAACACTCCCCTCCATCTCTGTCACACTGATACGGTAATGATAGACCAGAAGGCCGAGGGTGTGTGTGTGTGCGTGGGAGGGGGAGTTGCATAGCTGGCAAACTCATTGCAGATGCATTATAGCTGTACGCTCTTGCGTACCGGATGAAAAAGTTAAACGTATTAATCACAGAGCCTGAGTGTGGTGCATCCGTCACCAGAGCTCCATCTGAGGAGAGATGTGAGGGTAATGATTATCAAAACTCATCACCCTCTTTTCCATCCCCTTTGAATTCATTTTATTATGTGATATCAATTTGGTGATATTTTAATTCCATCAGTGGCTGCTGAGAAAATCTTTTGACGATTTTGGTGCAATGAAAGACGTTAATTTGAGTTTATAATCGTAGGGGAATGTCTTCAAATATTATTATTTTATATTGCATTAATGAGGCTATTAGGAGAGGTGTGTAGGAATAAAACATGAAAGGATACTGTCATAGGAAATAAATCAAGGATGGTGTGGTGCAACCCAACAGGAAGCAGAGTTACCCACACCACCCTGAAGCTGATTATTATTCAATGCTATCCATATTTTATTTAAAAAAAGAACAATTTTTCCATTTATAGATACTTTTAATGTTGTGGTATGTCCACGAAACAAGTTACCTCCTGTTATCACTTATGTAGAAGCTATAAACAGTCGTTCTCTCTAAAAATTCACCTTGTCAACCACAAAGCCTTCCATCCTGAAGACTTTCCCGTGTTGGAAAACTTAAAGTTCCAGCTTTACCTCTGATACTGAAGACTCCTTCCAAAATGTTTCTACTAAATATAAACATCTCCTCACAGAAACCTTTGCCATATGAACAATTTTGAATTTTGAATTGTGATTTGAATTATAGCTGGAACTACTGCCAGACTTGGTGATATAGAAAATGAACCAAGAATTTCTGACTGATTTGAATCAAGCATTTGACTGCTCTTGATGGTATAAAATAATTAAATTAAGCAGTAATAATTAAATTAACCCGTTGTAGACCAGGTATCTGATTTTTTCTTTCACAACCCAACCGCTTTCCAACCATCCAAGACAAAAATAATCAAATATTCTACAAACCAGAGGGTGACAAATTTAAGGCATTCGAGTAATAACTGCAATCATCTATTTTTTCCAGCTAAAATTCATTACAGCATACAGAGTTGAGTACTGCTCTCACTACACACAAGTTCAATTAGTAAAAGCAGGAATCCTTGACATAAGGTCATGCGCTTACACAGGCATTCAGAGAAAAAGCTCTGGCTCTCTGAGGGGTAATATAAAATTCCTCTGTACCTTTGTAAAAGAATTCAACCTGTTCAATTATGAAAGATTGGAAGAGCTTCTTTTTTTTAAGTCTGTCATCAGACATTTTGTGAAACAGATGTGGATGAAAATTCCATTTTAGAAATTTTTCTTAAAGGCTGAATGGAGACTCATTGCTAACGCTAAGATGAAGGAGGTTGGGGCGGGGGCGGAGGTGGGGGGCGGGGGTGTCTCAAGTGGCCTCAGTGCCCTTGAGCAAGGTCTTCACCACTCGAGCAGATCTAAAAACATTAATCTGTGTGAAAAATGTTTTTTGTACATGCTTTGCCAATGACACCATCCTGGCCACGAAGCAGGACCAGGACCAGGTGTGCAGGATTCTGCATTGTTACACACAATAGCCAAGCAAAATGAGGGCCATCTGACCCCCTCATTAGCCTCCTAATATATTTTTATTTGGCCAGCAATTTGCTGCTGTAAAAAGGGAGGAGAAAAGAACAAAAATAAAGTGCTGCGTTGTGAGGTCTATTTTTGCCTCCGTGCTGTTTTGTGCAAGGCCAGGTGGCAAAAGCAGAGTGCTATACGTTATCCTACAGCAGCAGGCTCTCTCGAGCTTACAGCCTGTCAGCTTTCATTGATTCCAACAGCAAAAATAGCTTTTGCCATGATTAGTCTTGGGCTGATAACTGGAGGAATTTGAAATGTACAGAACTATGACATGAAATGACTCAGAATTTTGAATGCAACGCTGCTAGGGTTCCTATAAAAGAAGAAGTTGGCAAAAACATTATCTCAAGTATACTTGAAACACTTGCTTCTTTAGTTTTTGCATCCTAGCTCCCAAATCCACATGCACATCCTACAAATATCGCATAACTGGAACCAAAAAAAATTTATTCCAACTGTGTAGAGTTTCACGGTTTCTCCCCGTGTCCACATGGGTTTCCTCCAGGTCCTCTGGTTTCTTCCCATCTCCCATCTTGACATGCCAGTAGGTGGATTGTTGATGCTAAATTGCCCACAGGTGTGAATGTGTGTGCGGTGTCTACAATGGACTGGCGTCCCATCCAGTGTGTATTCCCACCTCATACCCAAGGTTCCTGGCACAGGTTCCAGATCCATAGTGATTCCGAAGAGGATAAAGCACTTACTGCAAGGAATGGATGAAAAAATATTATTCCAGTTGTCCAAGATGGCTGCCATCATAATGGTAAAGCATTCAGCTTCACTGTAAAGTTTTGTTTATAGTTTATAGATTATAGTAAGTCACACTGTGTCCTAAACCATATCAGCAAGTTGTAAGAATAATTTTTGAAATACATCTTAGTCCATAACATATACGGAGTAAGAAACCTATAACAAATACTTCAATTTTTTTCTAGTCCCGTCTCACACCAGCTCCAGCTCTGTCTTGTCTACACCCCTGATTGTTGTTAGCAACTGTCTCTCATGATTAGACTTATTGTGTTTAGTTTCTCTCATCTTTGTCTTGCTAATTGTAAACATGTTATTGTTCGAATCTTCTTGTTAAAGTGTTTAGAACTTATTCTAGTTTTCTAATGTAGTTCTTTATTTCTGATTGATCCCTCTTCACTCTTTGTGTTACTAGTTTAGTGTTAAGTCATGTAATTTCTGCTTTTTTTTTTTTTTTTAACCAAATATACGATAGGAAAGTAGCGACACACATCATTTTCGTCTTGCTGTGGAATGACTGTGATTTACTCGTCCTATACTATCAGAAATAAAGATGCCTTTTCTTGTCACTGATACCATCAAGGGTGCATACCTGTAACTTTGAAACATGTAGATAGTGTAGAAAACTGGATCTTAAATGCTGTTGTATGTTCAGTTAACTTTCTTTCTGATGAGCTTTGTGTACATGTAATGATTTGTAATCACACTACCCACTGTCAGAAGAAGATCCCTTTGTAGTCTGGTTCCTCTCAAGATTTCTTCCTCATCACTTTTGCCTCTGGTTTGATCATTAAGGATCTAAATCTACATCTGGATTTTTTTTGTAAAGCAGCTTTGTTGCAACGTCTATAGTTAAGAGCAGTACTACATGAAAGGTACAAAAGATTTACCCTTGAGGGTACTACCCCAGCAACAAGGTTTAGAGTTTGAGAGTTTAGTACCTCTCTTTCTGGCAGCCACAACAGATGAGACCACATCTCAGAGCAGAGCTACAGCTGGGCCTTTATATACAGATGGTTGCATTTGGCTCTCTTCTGGCCCAGATTCCAAATGCCATGAAAACATTACACATGACTGCTTGGGTTGCTTTTGTCCCACAGTAAAAATGCCACAGACATACCTGACCCTTATGTGTCTAAACTCAACCATATTTGGCCCAGAATTATGTTCTATCTGGGCTGCTTGTGTTTTGACCTTGATTATGGACCTGCTTATGTGTCTGTTTGAGCCTTGACCCCCTATGATGGGTTATGTTACTGAATAAAAAGACTCTGCAATTACATCTGACTGCAATTTGACTTGAATTTGATACCAGTGGTTGTTAGTGGAAGTTCAAGTGGTCATTGTGCTTTTTGACCTCGGATACTGGCAGTATAAGCCACACTAAATCATGTCTGTTCTTTCTCTTCGTACTTTTGGACCTGCAGCTTTCCAAATAGAGCTCTAGAGTATAACGGTGTCAAAGAGATCCAAGACAGTTCCATGAGGCTTGCTGAAGGGGTGCAGCGCAATGCTGTTATCTGTATCTGTATCTGTTTAGTCCTCAAAATATCTGTATCTGTATTCAAATTTGAACAGGAAGTGGGAGTGATTTGACCTGGAAGGGTTTTTTTTATTGTTATTATTATTATTAAATGCAGAACATACTGTAACATTAGTCAGCTTCATCAGTTCTTCAACCTCAGCCACATCACTCGAGTTCACAACTTGCCCTGTGGAAATTTGTAGAAAGCTTTTTATCCAATGTGACTGACTAAGCTAGGGAACTATCTTTCAAAACAACAAATGTCATTTCCAAATCAAGGAACTTTAGTCGACAACATAGAAACCTAATAATATTTTATCAGATTTACCTCAATTCTGAGGTTTGTTACATTCTTGAAACATTGGAAAAGTTCACTGTACACGATATCACAATCTAATACAAAGCTGGGAGACATTCGCAGTGATGCTGCTAGTCAAAATATGGTCATTTAAATGGCATTTCATTATAATTCACATATTTACACATTTTCTTTTTACAGCATTGAGGAAGAACACTCATTTGAGGATGGGCTACATGGAGCAGCAACATATTTCTTTTGTGAATTTCTGGCCAGTGTGTTCAAAAATATGGTGGAAATATGGTTTTACTTTGGAGCTCAGTAAGGCAGTGATTTGGTCGGGTTACTGGTGCAAACCACAAGAAAAACTGAATAGTGCTCCTTCTCTTTGCATCTATATTTATATCTGTTTAGAATCCATTATCAGGTCATTAATGTATACGTATTTGGTTACATTGCTGAAACTGTTACCATGCCTCACTGAAAATGGTTTCTTTAGGTTAAAAAACACATACCATGTATGTTTTGTTTAAAAAAACCAAGTTGTTTGCTTATTTGGATCCGAACTGCTTGGCTGAGCTAGCATGTTGCATCTGTTGCTGATGCAGGCAGGCAGAAAAGAGTCCTACATGATGACTTATTACTTGGAATGGGATCAAACACATTAAGAGGAACCGTCGTTCTGCCTTACCGTCGGATATGTCTGCAGTCTTCTTGTTCCTTCGAGAGCCCTAATGACGCCTCTCTTATTTGTAGTCATATCGGAAATACTCGACGACCTGCTTGCCGGGGTCATGAGTGAAACGAGCAAGACAAGCATCTTTGAAGATTATGATAATGGAGTAGAGAGGAGGAATCAGACTCGTGTTGAAATTCACAGCCACGTTTCCCCTTCTTTCTTATTATCTTTTCGCATGGAAGCCCATATGAAATGTATGAAAAAGAAAAAAAACATTGAATAACATTGCTATTGAATATTCTGGCACAAAATATTACTTATAAAGCTTATTGCAGAGGTGAAGAAGAAGAAGGCAGCACTAATACAAATAAGTATAAGCCGCTATATTACACAGGAAAGCCTTTTATCAATGCAGAAATGCTAAAGCTACTAATAACGAATGAATGGTTGCGCTTATGTGATTCTTTCATTAGTTGTAAGACACATTAACTTAATAGTGCACTTTTAAGGCTTAAGATCATTCCTGCGGGAAAAATAACAATGCAGATGTGCAGCGCATCATTTACTTTAACAGCTGTCTGGAAACTTCTTCGTTTTGCTCTCTGTTCCAAAGTGAAGCTATTTTTGCAAATTAACGCCTGCTAAAGAAGTCCTCTCATGAATTTTGACACATATTTACCGATAACAAATCAAAATGCAAAATTAATAGCAGTTGGTGTGCATGGTTCCGGCCTGTGTCTGTTTCCCCAGAGAAGTGCAGTGCGACAGAGGCCATTTGTTTGTCTGTGGAAATGTCATCCTATTAATGTTTTATGAGCTTATCATCATCGCTGATATGTGTGTGTGTGTGTGTGTCTGTGGTTAAGTCATGGTGGCCTGGGAAGAGTGTGCGACTGAGCAAAATAAACATGTTCATTAAGAAACACTTGGCATGGCCCTCGATCCGTGGGAAATAATCGCTGAGTGGAGACCTCAGAAGCAAATCTGCACAATTAAACCGCGACTCCGGAAGCTTCTGTGCATCCATAGTGCCAGCGTTATCACCCTCCTTTATTGATTCATGCTTCCACAGTTTTTTTTCCGTCAAGAACATTTTGAAAATTAAATTACTATTATTGGATATGCACAAGAGCACAAAATTTCATCAGTTTTCTCTGAAACACTGCTTGTGTCATTTCTGCAAACACAAGGAAAGTGCTGTCTTCCTGGGAACATGCTGAAACTGTCAAGATCATTGCACTCACAAAAATCTGAAGCTTGTACTCACATACCAAGTGCCTGCACTACTGAGGCATCGTCCCCATGGTTAGCAGTCACGTCTAGTTAATGGAACTGCTAAAATGCCTAGAATTTTTTCTACCAGATTTCTTCATAGTTTTCTTCCCCCCCCCTTCCCCCAAGTGTTCAAATGGTGGCTGAGAGATAATTGAGCAGAGAGTTACTCTATGCAATGCACAGCACTCTGGGGATGGTTCAGAATCCATGTGCTGGAGGTTTAGTGGCAAATCCAGAAACCTCAATGTCATAATGATAGCAATGCAGTAAGGCACCAATATCCAAACAAAAAGCAAATCCCAAAAGTCAAGGCTGCAAACACAGGAATAGCAATAAAAGTATACTAATCTCAGACTGAAAGGTTGGCAAGACTTCACAATGACGCCATACATGTTGTTCTTATATATGCTATAAACAGGAAGTGCCCCGGAATTACTAATGTAACTTAATTCAGGGGAGACCTCTGCTGACGGGGAAATGTAATGTCCCAAACTAATGTGACAGCTTACACACGAATGACCACAAAGTTTAGAATCATCAAGGTTGTAATCTGACTGCCTGTCAGAACTCCTGTATCTACGCACTTCTTTAACCCAGTGTCCAACTGGAAAACAGACTTGGACACCAAGACACTATGAGCATGTCACTGGATTGAAAAAAAAAAAAAAGTTCAAGGCATCTCAGTTTCGTTAAAAAGCGATTAAACATGGTTGGCCCTTTCTTGATATCCTCTTTCAGTGAAGGTAGGCGGTTCTTGGCAAAGTTTAGTAATAAAAAGTGCTAGTACAGTAGTTATATTAAATATTTATATTTCTAAATATTTTATCTGGAATGTATAGCTTGAGGCCAGGGGCAGCTGGTATTAAAGGGCTAGTAGGGCTAAGCCTCCTGTCTTTTAAAGATAAAAAGACATCAGTATAAGGTTTCATTTTTGGAATTCACATCAGACTATTTAACAAATGTCTTAAGGTTTTTGTGTAAACCAGTGCAACAGCGCCATTGTTGATCTTAAGAATAATACCCAGAACGTTATGCTGCAGCTGATTTCTTTCAGCTTTGTTGATTATTTTCTTATGGAAGCACATCCAGAAGTGTTTTGTTTCTCTTATAACACAGTGATTTGACAACAATTTTTGTAATGCTTTTACTTTTACTCATACTTTTAATCCATTTAGGGATATATTTATTGTTGTGGAATGTCTGGGAAACAAGTTAGTTCCTGTTATCACTTATGCTATAGCAGCTATGAACACTTGTTGCCTCACCAGCCTCTCTTTTCTTTCTCTGTTGAAATTAGTAAGAAAAAAAACAAAAAGCGGGTTGTCACGTTACCAACAAACGGCAGTCTAAACTTGTCTGTCCTGAAGACTTTCTTTTGGCAGAAAACAGTCAGAGTGTCAAACAGGGACACTGGAAACTCCTTCCAAAAAATGTTAAATAAATATCTCATGATTAGTCGTTGTTAAATAACAACACACTTTTTTCAAATCTGTTTATTTTTAGTCTATGTTGAGTGTTGCTGTGAATGAGTTGTTACTATAGAAACAGTAAGATATTATGGTTATTGTGTTATATATCATGTTTCATTTTGTTTGTTCTGTGATTAAACTGTAATAAAACACAAGAAACCCCAGTTGTTCAAAAAAAATTAAAAAAGGGATTGTTTTTATACTGTGCATCAGTGTGTCTGTGTCCTACTTGCCTCTGCAGCATCATCTGCATCACTGCACAGCAGGACACGTGTGTCCCTATCGTGCATGGATATTTACAGAACGCAGCACGGCACTGGCAAGTTGTGGGAGGAAAGGAAAAAAGAGGGGAGGAGGGACAGGTGAGGGGAGCGCGAGTTCCCCAGGAGAGAGATCTGCGGGCATGAGGCAAGCAGGTGATGTGAAGTGTGACGCTCAAGCAGGTGGTGGAAGATGAATGATGGGCAGCAAGCGAGGCTCGTGGCCAGAGTCCAGCCTAGAGTCGCTGGGACAGAAGAGTTGTGTCACAAAGACTTCAGCCTTGAGCTTTGAGCTTTGAGCTTTGCACATGCGTCACACAAGTGAGGATCACATCCACCTGTTTGTTATGAAACCCTAAATATTGCACGGCTAAAGTGAAAAAGTTTGTGTAGCAATAACGAGAAGATGTCATTAAAGGGTGAGAGAAACAGATTGCTTAGGATAAAGTGTGTGTGTGTGTGTGTGTATCAAACTCCACATGACAGTGTGGGTGTGTTCAGAAATGCTCTCTACTGAGGCTGTATTTGGATGCAGGAAGGCAGTGAGTCATATCCCAATTGAATGTTTGTGTACAGAGCTGCCTTCCGACTGATATACGTTCATGTGCCCTTTTTTGTCCTACATATCCCATAATCCTTAGCTCATGATCAGAGCTATAAAAAAAAAAAGGAAAAAAATTAAATCATAAGGGAAAGGGAGTTTGTAAACTGTAATAGTTTTTGACTTAAGAATTTATTTATGATGAGTAATAGCTGGTGTAGTCACAGAAGATTTATTTTATTATCCACAACCACACTTTATTCCATCTAGCCTAATGGATCTTCTGGGATTAGTACTCATCAGCATATGTCTTGACCACGTCTTGTCCTCGGTTCAGCCTGTTTTCTTATTGATACTGAAGCTCTGCCTCTTCAGTGTGACTTATGAGAAAGCATAGACAGCAAGGTATCATGGCAACTGATGTCTGTTTTGGACACAGCTTGTGTGTTTGGCTGGCACTCATTTAATTACGTCATCTTGCTGCTCCTCTTCAGAATTTTTTAACAGAAACAGAAGTTGATGGGAAAGCAAAATGGTTAACTGACATTTTCTTTCAGGAATGTTCTCCAGATCACAGTATCTACCATATGGATATTACTATAAATTGTTATTATTCACCATCAGAGGTCTATATCTGATTTTGCCTTTTTTGAAAACTACATTTAACAGGAAACAAAAACGCCCCTGTTTCAAATAGATACGTGATGTTTTATGTCACTTTTGCTCACAGAACACAATTGCAGCTTTACCACTGAATTCAAAAAGTAAAATCCAATCCATTAAATTTGAAAAACAGGAGAAATCCTGCTATTTATAGTACCTCCATTTTGAAAATAGAACAGAGAATAAATACTAGTACTTAATAATACTTATTTATACTTATTAAGACAAAATGTATTATTTAGACAAAATGTAAAAAGAAATGTATTTCTCTGCTGAAGCTACAAGTTGATTTGCAGTCAGTCTGCAACAAGATGCAATTTAAAATAGATCTCTATGCCAAATAATTCCGAATTATCAAGCAATACAGTAAGTACGATATTTCAGGTTGCGAGTATTATTACGATTATCACGAGTATCATCAGTCCTTCAACACATGACTTTCCTATAAAATAGAAAGACCATCCTTTCTTCTTCCTGTTTTTTTTTTTTTTTTTGCTGAATGCCTGTACATTTTGCAAAAGTGCCATGCTGTATATGTAAGGAATAAAACACTTCGGACTGAGCTATTCTAGGAAATTAATGAGGGTGACAGGGTGGTGTGAGGCAGACCAATACGACTCCCCAAAGCTGATTATTTTTCTATAACATCCAGAAGTGTTTTATTCCGCTTATACAACAGCAAATTGCAAACAATTACTTTTTTTTTTTTAAACTAAAGAACATGTCGTATATGTTAACCATTTATAGTTATCTTTAAATTGAGAAACTGAGTATTCCATAAGGGCTATGCTGTAATAGGACCCCAATGTGGATTATTTTCCAATAACAGCACACTCTGTAGTGTGTTATTCCTCCAATACCACAGACATGTACTAACACTAACAGTTTTAAATGATTAATTAATGACAAGTCACACCACATTCTTTTTTAACCATTTATAATTACGTTTAGCGTTGTGGAATGTCTTCAAAAATCCACTTTTGTTTTGTTTTTAACAACAATAAACAGCTGTTCCTTCACCAGCCTCACTTTTTTCTCTTTCCTAAAGTTATTAACACACACAACAAAATGCTGCTTGCTACGAAAAAACAAAACAAAAAACAGCAAAGCACAATTATTTTTTTCAGTAATTAAGACTTTCATGTGGTGGAAAACCTAAGTTTCAGCTTTACCTCTGACGGTTACAAAATTCTGACACTGGAGACTCCAAAAATGCTAATCTCCACACAGAAAACGTCGCCTTATCAACATTTACACATATTTTTAAATCTGCTCATGTGGCACGTCTGCTATACAAGTCCCAGTGTACAGTGTTACTATACAAATTATACCACATTAGAGTGAGCACATTTTGTCAGAGCTGTTTTTAGAGAAAATTAATCAACACCTTCCAGCCAATCAGAATCGACCTTATTTAACGTATAGAATCTTGTTACATAAAGTGTATTAAGAAAATAACTCCAAGTATCACGGTGTGATATTTTCACCATTTCGTCAACCCCTAAAATATCCCTAAAGTTGCAGCTTTAGCTTGGCACCATAAATATTTTGACACCCTCAAGAGCTTGAGTGCAGGAAATGCGTGCATCCATCTGTCTTTGAATGCTTTTTTTTGCTAAGCACCAATACAAGGGAGTATGGAATTCTTTAAGTTCCTCCAGGAGAATCTCAGCTAGGATTTCTCGGCGGGATTCAACAAGCCTAGTTAATGCTAATGAGGTCTTCTGGGAAGAAGAGGTACACCAAAGCGTGATCCTTAGGGATGTCCAGCAACTTCTGGCGCCCCTCACGTCCTCTCACGGACCAGATAAAGCAGACTTTTATAATGGAATTAATTTTGCAATGATAAGACCTTTTTATAAGGTGATTATCTGCCAGGACCAAGCATTAAAACACCAGATTCTTTTTGTTGTGAGCCGACAAAAAGAGAACTCATTTTATTTAAAAGTGCCAAGTGAGTTAATTGGTACTAGGCAGGAACAAAATTCGGACTGATAAGCATGACTGCTCATTTTTGCACCTTCTCCACACTGCTTAAGGACATCTCAGTTTATGCACAGGGTAAAAAGTCTTCCACATAAATCATTTTAAGGAATAAAACATGATGTGGTGTGCTGTTACAGGAAAATAATCAGCCACATGGTGGTGTGATCCATACTGTTATCACCGCGAAGTTGATTTTTTACCCCTAACATGTATAGAAAGTGTTTTATTCCTTGTATATCACAGCAATTTGCCAGTGATTACATGTTTTTATTAAGTGTATCACATCACATCATACTTTTTATCCACATCTCCTTACAGAAAGCTTCAGCATATCATCAATTACACATACTGTACTTTTCATTTTTTTCCCCCCTGTTTATCAAATTACATGTTGAGTAGATGAGAGTTAATCAGTGTCTCTCTAGTGTTCTCTCAAGAATTATTTTTTTTAAATATCTGTAGTTATTTCCAGAGGTGGTAAAGGTACTCTAATTCTTTACTCAAGCAAAATTACTCGTCTGAATAAATCCTCTGGTAAGAATTGAAGTACAGCTTCAATTAAAGTAAAGCAGAAAACTGTAAACTCACATACTTAAAGTAAAAGGAGGAGTAAAAAAAGTGTCTGCCTCAAATTACACACTGATTTTAGTTCCTCTAATGTCTCTTTCACCAAGGAACCAGGGAAATCATTAGCTAGGGCTAACTAGCAACAGCTTTTGCTGCGTTCACGACAACTGCATACTCTGTATTTTCCAACCCGGACCCTCCTACTTTATAAAGTAGATGTGAGAATTCACTGTTAATAGCCCCAAAATTACATTAAAGAGCAGTTTGATCAAAAGATCTTGCAGAAAGCAAATTAAGAGCTCAGTTGTCAAAGTATCACCCAGTGGAGAGCTATTTATATGTATATTTTTATTCCTTCTTATTTGTGGTATAGTGTGAGTTTATTGTGCACTGTTAAAGTCTTGTGAACTGTTAAGACTTAGTCTTCCTTGTTGCTCTTGTGTTGTGGCTGTTGTGACACCAAATTTCCCATTGGGGATCAGTAAAGTACTCTATACCCTACTCTACTATTTAGCAATTTAAAATATAAAAAGAACATTTCTTACATTTCACCATGATTGCCGCCATGTTAAAGCAACAGAAACGCAACTTGGAGAAGTCAGAGGTCTTTGAGAGGAATTGCGAGTTGGAGAACCGTTTCCAATTTCCCACTTCCCACTTGGTCATGAGGCAGCAGTTATTCCTCATCTCTCAAATGTTAGCTAGCATGATTCTTCATGGGTTGAGGAAAATGTCCAGGTGATACAGATGTTTGGGAATGGAAGCTACCACCTAAATGACTTTGTAACGACAGTGCAGCACATTTTCAAGGCATTAAACGCATCCTTTGGGAACAATGTGTAACTGGCAGTACATCACATTTGGTCTTAAAAGCCTCTACTCACCAATCCACCACTCTTGAAGACTTGAAATAACATCGGAGGTCATTCAGGATATCTTTTTTCTTGTTTGTACAGATTAGTCTCAAACAGCGAGCTTGGATATCTCAAGGGCAAACTTCCTTTTCATAAATTCTGAGTATTGAATCAAGGAGTAAAAAAACAGCTCAATGAAATAAAGTAGCTTTCAGTCAGAGCTGGAGAGTATGCCATATGTACTCAAATCTGCTCTGAGTTACAAACCAGTGTATGAAAGATACATTAAATCCAGACCACACCTCTGTCACTAGGACTGACAGGTACAGAGGCCATGCCTCTTTTCTTGGGACTAACAGAAATACAGGCCTTGCCTTTTTCACTAGGACTGACAGGTATGTAGGCCATGCTTCTTTGACTTGGACTGACAGGTACAGAGGCTGTACCAATTTCACTAGGACTCACAAGTAGAATAGCCACACCTTTTTCACTAGACCTGACAGGCACAGAGGCCACACCTCTTACCCTGGGACTGATAGATACAGAGGCCATTCCTCTTGTCCTGGGATGGACAGGTATAGGCCACGCCTCTTTCTCTGGGATGGACATGTATAGACCATGCCTCTTTCTCTGGGATGGACAAATATAGGCCACGCCTCTTTCCCCGCAATGAAGAGGTATAGACCATGCCTCTTTCCCTGGAACTGATAGATACAGAGGCCACGCCTCTTCCTCTGGGACTGACAGGTAGAGTGACCACACTATCTACACTTGGACTGACAAACAGACAGGCCACACCCTCTAACTGGACCTAACAGGGAGTGGCCCTGCCCTTTGACTTGAACTAACAGGCACAAGGCCACACACTTTTACAGGGACTAACAGGCACAGAGGTCACGCCTGTTAGCTGGAACTAACATGTCACTGTTTTAACTGGGAATGTACAAAAGAAGCCATGACTCCTTCCTTCTGTGTCAGGTGATTGCTACTCTCTATTTAAGATGTTATTTTATTAGTGGTTTTGTTATTAACTCTGCCATTTATAAATTCATAGTTGTCTAAATAGTGACTCCATTGTTCAGTAGTGAATAAGCTTCAGTAACCTAAAACCTAAACATGTGTTATTTTTTAAAAGCGGGGCTTCACAAACCTCATGGTACTTTCACAATCCTCAATTTCCAAGAAAAAAATAAGGTATTCGACCTTTGTTGCCCTGTGAAATGTATCGCAATGCAGTGAACTGCCCTTGTAAACACTATACATTGGCTGGGATCAGTTGGGTATGCTGGACGCTCGAGGTGAAAATTACTGACGGTTGCACAGCCAGTGTGGGCGGTTTAAGCCTGAACTGTTCACTCAAATCTCTGTTATAATGTGAATTGGTTATTTTTCAGGCGTGCTATTTTGTCCTGAAAATAGCAGGAGAGATTTTGAATGGAAGCTTTTTTTTCAGAGCCATCTGAGCAAAATTGCGCAGAAGTGACCAAACCCCTTTTTTCATTCTGCCTGTCCATCTACTCCACATAAATCCTAGCTAAAAATGCTCGACCACTGTTCAACAGGAGGCAGGTGAATCTCTGCTGCAAGTCAGCTGACAAAGCTATCAGTTTTGGTTTGATTTATCCAGGAGCTCAGCTAAAGGCCGATCAGTAGAGACTTTCGTAATCTGGAATCAATCAGACTTCACGCTGTCAGATCAAACACGCTCACCCTGCTTTCACAGCGGACTGAATTAAGAGAATGTTCAGTAGTTTGATTGCCATGTCTGTAATGAATGAGTGAGCATTAAAATACTTCTAGACTTCTACAAAAGCTGATTTTTAAATTGTTAGCCCCCTTTTTATGCCTTATTTCAATCATTAGTTTTGGCATTTGTGAAATTTTTTGACATTGCTAAATTCACATTTTTTCCACTTTCTCAGTACTTCTTTAAAAACCTTGACATCAGTTTGTGAACTATAGAAATACACTCAATGGGCATCATTTATCAGACCTTTATTTATTTCATTTATCAGTAACACAGATTTTCTTAGTACTCAATTAATTAATTAATTAAACTCAGTTAATAACGCCAATCACCTTTAAATAACAAAGTACACCTGATTTACATTTAGTGACACCCACAAAAACGCTCAAAGCTTAAAAATGATGACAAAATGGTCTAAGAGTGGTATACGCCAAATCTTCCAGTAATGCAGCTCAGCCATTGCAGTGCGTCAGCTACCGCAGACACACATTAACGCTTCCTGCTTTTTGGGCACCATTACTTTTGTCCTAATTGAAGTTTTTAATTGTCTTAATTTATGGATTTGTTTAAAATGACAATTTTATATTCTATAAAATGTTCCTTAAATTTATATGTGTAATTGATGTCTGATATGCAAATGACTACAGGATGATGTGGTACCTGGAAACCTTTTTACTAATTTAGTTAGTTAATGTTAAGTAAACAGAATCATGATTGTTACGCTATATTTTGGCTAACATGATTGTTATGGTAAACTTGGCTAACATGATGATGAAAATCATGATTCAAATTCTAAAATCCCACTCATGTCTACCTGTAACAAATGCAGGCTAGTTTGCTAGCTGTTAACTAGCTGACTAGCTCTGTTACAGATTGAAAAAAATTCCAGTCCAGTGAGCAATGTCTATAAATGCAAGTTATGGACATTGTTATACCAAGTTATAACCAAACCTACCAGTTGCAGACCTCAACAATTCCCTAATTTCTTTGAATAAAAATCTCCTTTTGGATGCAGTGTACCATAGCAATTAGCATAGCATTACTGGGGTAGTTGGGGGAAGGGTGCGATTGGGATGGCAGACGGGAAGGATTTCATTTCATTCAATTTTTCATAGATCTTTTTATCTTTCACATATCTTTGCTTTATGAGACTAAATGTGTAGAGATATGTTGGGCCAATTTAGTTTCTTCTGAATTAACAGTTATTATTCAATTTTGATTTTTGTTGGAGGAATACCTTAAAAGTTCTACGTAGAACCTACAACAATGGGGTTTCTTTTCAGAAAAGGTTCATAATAAGTCAGAGAAAGTCACATGAAGTCCAGATTCAATGAAAATTTATGTGAAACTGAAGACCCCACATGCCTTTCCTCTGGTCTTGCATGGGTCGCATTTGGAAACTGGAACCTCATTTGCATATCAGAATCTGATAGGCTATAATATTTCATGACACAATAACACTCACCTCTCATATGTTCAGTACTAAGAAAGATTTTCCAGAGACTTCTGCTTCTGCATGTATTTTTTTTTTTTTTTTAAAGAATGTGACAATGAATGTGCACACTGAAAAATTAATTCCCCAGATAAGATTTAATCATAAAAAATACATTTGTATAAAATTCAGGATGACTTTAATATGCAATAAACTGTGATTTTTCCCCCCTCTGTAGACTTATGAAAGGGAAACAGACACAGGCACAGATTTGCTGTCGTTCTCTTGCTCTCCCTCGCTTTATCTCTTACTCACTGCCTGCTAATAATAAACCAAGCACGTCACAGAAACAGAAGCCTCTGGGGAATTGGTAGATGGGCACATCCCAAAATCCACCCCCATCCCACACACTTCCTCTGCAGACAGAGAACACCATCTTCTCTTAAAGTGAGGGAAAGCAAAATTAGCAATTCTTCATTAATCTCCTCAGGGTCAGTGTGGATGTTTTTGTATTCTGTTTTTAATAGAGGCAGAATCCTGTTCACAAGCCATCCTCATGGGGACAAAAAAGAGACAGTGGAAAAAATTCTTTGCTCCTCATAAAGGAGTATATTAAAATATGTAGAGGAAAACAGAGGCATAAAGACGAAGTACTGAGCAACAGTATTAGACTGCTATAAGCCTGAAGCACTGAATTGATGTCATGGTATACATGCATAAATGATACAAATGATGTTAAAGCATGCTGCTTTGCCTGTTTTTCCATGTCGATGCCTTCCTCTGTCACCTCATTCATGGAAGGAGTCTCCAGTGTCAGCTATAGCTACATTTTCCAACACAGAAAAGTCTTCAGGTAGAGATCTTTGCAGTTTTTCTAAAACATGACAAGCTAAAATTTTCTTGTCTTATTAACTTCAATAGAGAGAAAAAAAAGAGAGGCTGGTGAAGGAACGATTGTTTATAGCTGTTATAACGTAAATGATAACAGGAAGATTTAATGTAACTATAAATGGATAAAAATATAGAATGTCATTCTCTAATTAACATGTATTAGCGTTAATTAACACAAATAGTTAGCTAGGGAAATTTGTGTCATATAAGTGAAGTGAAGTGACGTGTGGCCAAGTATGGTGACCCATACTCGGAATTTGTGCTCTGCATTTAACCCACATGTGTGCACACACACAGTAGTGAACACACACACACACACCGTGAACACACACCCGGACCTTTTTTGCTGCGGTGCCCGGGGAGCAGTTGGGGGATCTGTGCCTTGCTCAAGGGTCTCACCTCAGTCGTGGTATTGAGGGTGGAAGAGAGCGCTGGTCATTCACTCCCCCCACCTACAATCCCTGCCGGCCTGAGACTCAAACCCACGACCTTCAGGTTCACCTTCGGGTTACAAGTCCGACTCTCTAACCATTAGGCCACAACTGCCCCCCAAAAAAAGTAAAAGACTTCAGGACATGCTGTTATAGGAAAATAATCAACTGTAGTAACAGTTACTCTGCTTCATGTCAGGCTGGATCACACTACCCTGTCATTCATTAATTTCCTGTAACAGCATGCCCCGCAAGTATTTTATTCCTTACTTATTATTCAATTGCTAACAGAAGTGTGCAGAGAGTTGGTTCAATCAGGTTTTCCCTTTTTTTTTCTTTTTTTTACTAAATAAAAACTTAGACATGAATACGAAATAGAAATAACAATTAAGATAATAAATAAGATAATAGAAATAGGAAATATATGTACAGGAATGTGCAAGACGTCATGTGCAGAAAGTAAGGAATATGCAAGTAATGGATGTACAAAATATGCATTATGTTACATGTACAAAGTATGCGAGTATGTTATGTGTAATAACAATACAAAGTGCAGCGTGTGGAGTGTCAATGACATGCAGAGTGACTGGAGAGCCTTTATGGAGTTTTAAGGGATCTGTATGGTGGACATATCTGTATTAAGGAGTCTGATGGCCTGAGGGAAGAAGCTCCTCCTGTGCCTCCCAGTTTTAGCCATCAGACTATGGAAGCGCTTGCCTGATTACATCAGGCTGAACAGATAGTTATCAGGGTGGGTGGAGTCCTTGATGATTTTAGCAGCTCTGGTACTGCATCGTCTGGTGTAGATGTCATGCAGAGAGAGGAGAGCAGACCCAGAGATGCTCTCTGCTAAGCGCACCACTCTCTGCAGGGCTTTGCAGTCCTGGGTTGAGCAGTTTCTGTATCACACTGAGATACACTCAGTCAGTAAAATATCTTTAGCCCCAATATAGAATGTTTTCAAGATGGCTGGGGAGACCCTGAATTTCCTCAGCTGTCTCACATTGTACAACCGTTGTCTGGCTTTGTTCAACCTGAGCTTGGATGTGACGAATCCAGATTAGGTCCTCAGAGATGTGTACTCCAAGGTACCTGAAGCTGCTCACTCTCTCCACAGGGGTCCCACCAATCTTGAGTGGGGCATAGTTCCACTGCTGCCTCTTCCTGAAGTCCACAACCAGCTCCTTGGTTTTTGATGACGTTCAGAGAGAGACAGTTCGCCTAGCACCAAGCTACTAGTTTCTCCGCCGCATCAAGGTAGGCAGACTTGTTATTTTTGGAGATGAGGCCAATAACAACTGTGTCATCAGCAAACTTGATGTGAGAGGATGCACAGTCACGTATGTAGAGATAGTAGAGCAGGGGGCTTGTGGTGCTCAGGGTGATGGTGTTGGAGGTAAACTTGCCCACTCTCACTACCTTGGGTCTGCCTATTGTTGCTGTCAGTGTGGGTGAGGATGGTGTGTAGGATGTGAGATATGGCATCCTCAGTAGACCGACTGGGGCGGTAGGCAAACTGGAGCAGGTCGATGGAGGAGCAGATGGAGTTTTTGATAAGCCTCTCAAAAACCTTCATGACAAGTGATGTGAGGACTACAGTTCGATAATCATTTAGGCAAGAGGGCTTACTGTTCTTTGGCACAGGGATAACAATATTTTTTTTAATATTGTTTGGGGACCACTTAGCTAGGGACTATTTGAAGATGGAATTGAACAAACCAGCAAGCTGATCAGCGCAGGATCTCATTTCATGGCCAGAAATGCCATCAGGGCCGTCCACTTTCCTGATGTTTACACGCTTCAGAGCCCTCCGAACCTCATCCTCAGAGACGCCGTTCACGCCTTCATTGCTAACAGAGCTGCTTCTTTCTGTAGCGCTAGTCAGCAGGCTAGTGTTAGCGCACTTAGCCAGAGAAGAGTCAGCACACATTAAGGCAGAGGATTTGCCTCTAAAGGCACTGATAGTCCTTAGTCCCTCCCACAAGCATCAGGGGTCATTAAGCTGGAAATGAGACTCCTCTAGGCCCCAAACGAGAACTCTTTTAGGAAACTAAGAACGCTTAACTGTACAAAGAAACCCCTGAAGAACCTTTTTCTAAGAGTAGAACAGTCAAGATAAAAAGACAAAACTGCATTTCTTCCATCAGTATTGTGACACATACCATCTCGAAAAGCAGCCCAGTGATTCGTATCACCATTGCAACCATTGAACAATAGAACTTAAGTCGCATCATATGTCATTATTTACTTAACAGATAAATACTTTTAGCTTTGGATGGTAAATTAGTTTTATTTTGCTATTGTGTCTTGTTTCATGTCCTGCCTTGTTTTAGTACATCAGGGATGTGATGTACTAGTGTTACATCAGCATGTTTGTTGTTGACCATTGCTTCGTCCTGCATGAGAGATACGATGAAGCAATGTCCTTGTGTAAATGCATCAGATGAGGCAGCAAAACCATATCTTGCCTGGAGGGTCCATGCCGCTGTAGCATTGCATTTTAATGTATGCTGAGCTTGCTGCTGATTGACAGACAAAACATGGTGTAAACAGGAGAGAAATCAATAAAAAACATGCCACACCAATGGTTATGGAAATATTACAGAATAAGTTCTGACAGCCGACAGTTTCACGCCGTTACAGTTCGCATGACAGCTCTGTTTGTGTGGAGCGTGTGATAAAGATACTCTGTTTATAATGTGACTTGAGGAAGTCAATCTGCCATGTTCCTGCACTAATGAAACCATTTGGTCCCTACAAGCACAACAAAACCTGAATGTGTGTTTAAAAACCTCACCGTCAACATGCTGTCCGTCATCTTCAATCACTTTTTTTTTTCTCCTTTATGCCCGTTCTACCATTCTCTGACATCATGTTGTATCCTGTCTCCATCTCACTGTCTCACTCTCATCCACTTATTAACTCACTCACATGTTCTAGTTCTCCACTCAGTCAGTCCACGTCAGTAATAATGTATGAGTCAAATTTGGCTCCCACTCCTCCTCCTCCTCTTCTTCCATCTCCATCTCTAACTCTGCTTTCTTCACTGCCTGTCATTTTGCATTTACGCACTCATCACCACTTATTCCATTCCTCCCTTTTTATCAAGCCTTATTTTACCATTTACCATTCTCTCCATATGGAACGTTAGTCCTGGATATCTTTTCTCATCTCGTTTCCACTTTTCTTTCCAAACTCCCACCTCTCTTGCGCCTCCTCTCTCCCCCCTTTATCTTTTACTCACCACCTCCTAATAATAACCCGAGTGAGATGCTGAAACAGGAGACGCAGGGGACTTGGTGGACGGACATGCAGCCGACGCATCCCTCTGCAGGGAGCAATAACGCCATCCTAAGCGGGATTAGACCACGGCTGGTGTCTCTTATGTATCTCTCTTAATTAAAAACAGAGCTCTGGAGTGCACCAGGCTCTCTGGATGCGCTCAGTCTCAGAGATAGTCTGAATTAAAGCCTGGGAAACCTTTGCAAGGCTTTTGGTTATGAGTATGGGGTGGATGCGGCTTCACTGCTGAAATAGGTTTAATTAGGCTTGACTAATGAAGTGATGTAACATTTTCTGGCCAGACATGATGACGTGAGAATGTCACAGTATCAGGATTGTAGGCTTTTGAGTTTCTTTTTTTTTTTTTCATATTTCTTGCCGTTTACAGTTCTTTTTTTTTAATCATAAGGTAAATAGTCACCAAGTGATGCTTGGTGGGCGGGGCTAAGGAACTCCTGATTGAGGTAATCAATGTACAAATTTGCGTGGTGGCCTGGGAAAACCCTTCACATGATCAGATTTTGACATTTTCTACAGTTAATTTTGAAAACTACGTTTTCCTGAACTAAAATGTGTTTCTCCTTTGCAAATATCAACCACAAGTAACGTTCTAGTATTTCTAGTAAATTCTGCCCCAAGCGTGAAAAGGGAGAAAATCACATTTAAAGTTTACGACTCCAATTCCATTGACACACAAAGATGCCCCACCTATGTCTACTAAGTCACTATGTCACAAAGAAAGCAACATTAAATCTGTTGTGTCTACTGTGGTCTTGTATATGACAAAGTAACAGACACAGTTTGTGGTGTTGTTGTTTTTTTTCTTTTTCTCTGTTATCATGAAAATCAAGACACTTTTTTCCATTTTTGGAAGAGTCTGGGCAAGCATCTTCCATTTCACAGCGGATGTTGTTGTGCTAAATCATCATGGGCTGCCCTGTTTCCCTCCATGGTAATGCGATCAAAAGGGTGCATATGGACAGAATTATGTGCTGTGTTGAGAGAATGCCAGAATCAATATTCTAACCCCTAACCCTCGCGGAGTTTGGACGCGATATTTAAAGTGGAATCGAATTAAAGTTTGTTGTGTCTCCTGTGCCAAACAACAAGCCGCACTTATTTGAAGCACAGTAGTGGCGTGTGGAAAATGCTGTGTCTTCTGTACAGATAGATTGGGAAACAGTAAAGGAGAGTGGCTAGACATAAGTTAGGACATGTATATGTATATATTTCTGCATCCTTTCTCTCTCGTCTCTCTTTGTTCATTGGTCTGGATTGAAATTGGCTTCGGAATTCAATCAGGGGCTGATACCTGTGCTGCCGTGCCTGCCTCCATATCGCCTTAATGTCAGAGTCTTGTTGACAACGACACCAGACAAGCAAGTCTGCAATTGAGCAAACAAACAAACAGCAGAGAGAAGGAGTCCTTGGCCAGCGGAGCATAAACATTCAGGTCTTTCAAACAGCCTGGACGCCTCAACCTCGCTTTTTTTCCCACACAGAGCCAAATGCATAAATCTTTCAGGAAACCATCATTCTGTATTCAGCTATCCGTCCAGTACTCCAACCTGTTATTGATCGGCACTGCCTTTTCGTGCTATACTATTTGGCTTCAGAATTGGGAAATGCAAGCTATTTTTTTTCCCACACATTCTGCAGCATATTTGTGGCCGGTGCCACTAAACAGAGGTGAAATCGAGCCTGGAAGAGGCGACATGGCGTGGCGGCGATTTTCAGCAGGAGCTCGTTAAGAAAAGCATGTTCCTCATTTTTACGCTGATTAGTTCTTCCTTTCTATTTTTTTCCATCAGATGCTGTTTTCACGGATGACATTTAATCAGAAGCGTTTGAGTATTACTGCTCTTTTTTCTTCCTTTCTCTCTCTCTCTCTCTCTCTCTCTCTCTCTCTCTGTCTTTATACATATATAAATGAGCTAATCCGTTGTGCATCTCACAAGTGCATATTAGATGCTCTCACCCGATGCCAAGTTGTGTGTGAGGTCAGCTGGTAAGAGTGAATGAAACAGCCGAACACGTATTTAAACGTCAGCATGCATCAGGAGAGGCAGACAGAGACATGACCTGGCCAGACGCAAGGATACACACTTGTTACATGCCTAGTCTTGACAAGCACCACCATGTGCTCTGACTGGGTTTAGTGTCACTGGGCAGAGTTATAGGTGGCTAAACACAAGATTTGTTTTGTTGTCTTTGCCCTAAGTAAATTTAGAGGCAGAATTACTATGATAAGCACTACTGATAGCATTTCTCAGTAATCATTTGCACTGGTCAGGCTACACATTAACACTTTGTCAGGAATATAACACTTCTGAAAATAATCAATGACGAGGTGATGTAAAGCACAGGGGGCCTCTGAAGTTGATTATTTTCCAGTAACAGCACATCCTGAAGTTTCTTTTTTAATTTTATTGATACCATTGCAATTTACTTTTATTTATTATGGAACAGCACATTCTGATCACATTTTTATCCATTTATACTTGCACTTAATGTTGGGGAACGTCCATTATTTCTTTATCTCTGCATATTAGAAAACCCTGACACTGGAGACTCCTTCCATAAAATAAATGTCTCCTTACAGAAAGCTTCATCATATGAACATTTTTTCTTAGTTAAATAACAACACCTTTTTCTTAGATCATTTTTAATCCATTTATGATCTTAGATCATGTTGTCATACAAGTCTCTGTGAATTAGCTGTTACAAGAGAAACGATAACATATTAGAATACACATGCATTAATAGAAACCTGTGATTTGCTTTGCAGACAACATCACTCTCAGATCTGCTGTTACAGAAAATTAATCAACACCTTCTGACCAATCAGAATTGAAAATTCAACAGTGTTGTGGTAAGTCCACATTTATAAATTTGTAAGTTTTGGATATTATGCTAATACCTAGCTAACAGTATAGTTAACTTACAACATGGTATCGATGGGGACAATTGGGTTGGGTTACCATGTTTGCTGGACAAATGAACCAAATGCTTAACTGCAATGTAAATATAAAAATACACATCACTTTCACATATAAAGTTTGTAGTCTGGGCAGTACGGTTTAAAAACTAGACACACACTACCCTCAGATTAGCTTCCAACAAACCGGCTGATCTTTATGTGAAACTTTTGCTCAGGCTTCCTCAAATTAGCAGGCAAGTCACAGGTTTATTGTTTTATGTGGCTAGAACTACGCAGCTAGCCCCACTTCCCATAGCACCACTGATTCACAATTAGCTTATCGCTTCTAACATCTCATCACATCCCTCTGTGGAAAACAGCTGCCGGGCCACAATGCCAAGCTTCCGGATGGCACATGGAGCCAGGGGCGTCCTATACTTAGCCCTGACTCGGGGATGTCGGCCATGCATTATTTAGCAGAGATATAGCTTGAGATGACAGAGGCACAGCCAAGGAGTGTGCCAATGCACCAAGTTTCTTATTAGCACCATGCCTTGTCAGTTTCTGTATCGCTCTGAGCGCCACTGTGTCTGTCTCGCTCTGACGTTTGTCCCTGATCGTCTCACTCTTTCAGATCAGTGAGATGGCGCTCTTTGATGAAGTAGGTCACTTTTAAAGTCACAGTCCTTGAATTTGGTTGCTAGCTGGAGTGTTTGCTCCCCAGCTGCTCCTTAAAGAACCCAGAAATATCCCAGTACGCATTTATCACGTCTCTGCTGGCTTATGATTTCGCTGGACGCACTCAATAAATCGTATCGGATTTGGCTGCCGCATTTTACCCCTCTCCTGTTGGCTGCTCATCCTCTCTGAATCTGCACTGTTGCACCTGTAACCCTTGAGCAAAGTATGATTGCACCTTGCAAGCTGGAAATTGAGCTCTCGAGCTGATCCACACACACACACACACACACACACACACCAATCTAAACGCATCGGATGAGTTATGGAAGAACCTCCGGCACTTTATATTTACGACCACACTTTGATACAGGCTGATGAGCAAACTCCAAAGTGGCTCTGTAAACCACCGACGAACCGATACACACTTGTAGTCTCTCACACACACACACACACACACACACACACACACACACACACACACACACACACACACACATGCTGCATGTGTGCACCAAACCAGAGGCTGCCTTTTCAAATTCGCTTAAGCCGTGCTGCTAAATGACAGCTAGTCAATGCTAGCATGTGAATTTTTTTTAGGGAAAAAGACAGACAAAGCTTACTCAGGCGCACTGGATAGTCTTCAGGGAAAAATCGCAAGACAGAGATAGAATAGCAGGAGAGATGGAAAGAAAGCGACACACTTTGCCAGCTTATTTACACGTAGCACTAGCTATGACAGGTAATTTGGACAAATTCTCCACAGACCTCAGAGCACAGAGGATGAGGATGGAGAGAGGTGGAAGAAGGGACTGAAATCGGAATCACAAGGGAGGACAGTGGAGAGAAAGCAGCAGTACAGACAGTTATGTATCCCGTTTGCCTGACACAATCTAGTTAGCTCAGCAGAGGTAGATAGTAAATAGGCGCCAAAGATTTCAATCTGGAACTGAGAAGCATTTGTGTTTTCAACAGGAAAAGCCGAGCTGTTGACAGATCTCGGGAATTTTATTTATTGGTTGTGTAAAAGATATCAAAAGTGTCTTTTAGATTCTTTTTTTTTTCACAGGAGATCTAGCTACAGGAATGAGATTGAAGACAAAAAATAAAAAAGGGAAGGAGGAGAAAGTGGGGGAGGGGAGAGAAGTGGTACCCCAGGTCTACTGATTAATGCAGTCTCTGCTTTTTTTTCTCTTGTTTATATCCGTCTGTCATCCCCCGCTCCCTGTCTTTCTCTCTGCCTACTAGCAGGAACAGGAAGCCTGTTGGGTCGTATTTATAGTTACTGCTCATCGCGAGTACCGCTGCGCTGTCTGTCAGAGCTCTGAGTAAATTGGAATACATTTGTTAATGGGACGTCAGTGAGCTCGCAGCGAAGACATGATGACTCTATTCTTCCTCTTTTTCTCCCTTCATGGCTGAGTGAAGCAAAAGGGGGGGGGGGGGTGTGAAGGCCTGCTTGACCATATAGAGTTAATGTTAGATAGATAGATTTTATATATATATATATATATATATATATATATATATATATATATATATATATATATATATAGTTGATATTAGATAGATAGATAGATAGATAGATAGATAGTTTTTGTGGAATACACTTTGGTTTTAGTGAAAATATGTGTTTTCCATGACTCATGCCTAGCTGTACAGGCTTCCAGCAGATGATAACCTTTGCACCACTCTCTCATTATTATTCCCTATGACATGCGCACACACACACACACACACACACACACACAGACACAAATACTAGTTGTGTCTACCCATCTCTGTCACTCGCCTGACTACACAAACACACCTACACGAAAGCTCAGGTTTTAAAACCACATACTGCAAACTAACAAATTAAACTAAGACTGTATGTTTTTTTTTAACTCAAAAATTACAAAACATACAAAAAAAAAAAAAGAATTAAGAAATGTTAAATAGAAAGCACAGTTGAATGAAATAGAGAACAAAACAGAAGATGTATAATATAAAGATTATAACAGAAAAATATAAATTTGAAAATGAAATGAAATAAAAATGAGTTTTTAGTTGTGCATTTTTACTCCATGTTGTATAACAGAGATTATAACAGCAAAATATAGATTAAATAAATAAATAAATAAAATCAGTTTTTAGTTGTGCATTTTTACTCCAGGTTGTATAATATAGACATTATAACAGCAAAATAAAGATTTGAAAATACAAGTAAATAATATTATTTTTGTAGTGGTACATATTTTACTCCCATAACACAGAGATTATAACAGAAAAATACAGACTGCAAATTAAGACCCAAATTTGTTTTTCACTATCACATTTTTAATTCAGACTATATAATATTAAGAATGAAATAAAATTATTTTTAGTGTATTTTTACATTGTTTTGAATTTCTGATAATCCCATATATATATATATATATATATATATATATATATATATATATTTTTTTTTTTTTTATAAAATTAATAAAATCATAAACAAAACATTTCAGCCTCTAGTATATAACCACTGGATGGTTATTTTATTTAACATTATCAGCAACTGTAATCTTGATCTCATGACATCACCACAACAGTTACAATACATTGGCTAACTCACTAATCAACTTGTTCTTGGCCCTGACCCTGAGGCCCTTGCCTCAAAGCAGGCTTAACATAGCCTGTGTATCTACGCAAGCTAGCTACAGTGTGTAGATAAACCCATCTGTCTGATCACAAATCAGATCATAAAATCCTGATGCGTATGAAATGCATCCGAGCGTGCATCATACAGTGCACTGTAGTGCCAGTTGAGCTTAAAACAATAAAATAAATCAGACACAAATGGGACTCCACCCTTGTTGAACCAGGAATGCTTGTTAGTTGCCAAATCATGTAATTCTTAAAAGATATATATATATATAAACCATTTAATCATTACAGTATATATATATATATATATATATATATATATATATATATATATATAGAAACTCAATTGTTACATTATAACACCAAGTCAGTTAAACTTCAGGGATATCAATCCGTCCAGTTAGGAAGCATAAGTGTTTGTGAATCAGTTTTACCTGCTTTGGTGCAAATGAAAGTGACAACAGATATACTGGAGAGGCAACAGCAAGACATCCCCCAAAAAAGGGAATGGTATTGTGGGGGTGGACACAGACAGTTGCTCTCTCCTTATCCTTCATGACTGATTTGTCTCTAGGTTTGTGTTTTGTTAGGGCTCTTGTCACTACTCGTAGCATGAGGCAGTAACTGCAACCCAATCAGGTTGCACAAGTAGTCCAGCTCCTCCAGGAGGGCACATCCATACGTGCCGTTGCAAGGAGGTTTGGTGTGTCTCCCAGCACAGTTTCAAGAGCATGGAGGAGATACCGGGAGACGGGTCATTACATGAGGAGAGATGGACAGGGCCGTAGAAGGGCAAAAACCCAGCAGCGGGACCGGTATCTTCTCCTTTTGCGAGGAGGAACGGGAGGAGCACTGCCAGAGCCCTACAAAATGACCTCCACCAGGCTACTGCTGTGCATATTTCTGACCAAACTGTCAGAATCAGACTCAATGAGGGTGGCATGAGGGCCCGATGTCCTCTAGTGGGACCTGTGCTCACAGTCCAGCACCATGCAGCTCAATTGGCATTTGTCAGAGAACACCAGAATTGGCAGATCCGCCACTGGCACCCCATTCTCTTCATGGATGAGAGCAGGTTCACACTGAGCATATGTGACAGACGTGAAAGAGTCGGGAGATGCCATGGGGAACATTATGCTGTCTGCAACATCATCCAGCATGACCGGTTTGGCGGTGGGTCAGTGATGGTCTGGGGAGGAATATCCTTGGAAGGTCGCACAGACCTCCATGTGCTAGCCATTGGTACCCTTACTGCTGTTAGGTACCAGGACGAAATCTTCAGAGCCCTTGTCAGAACTTACACTGGTGCAGTGGGCCCTGGGTTCCTCCTGCTGCATGACAATGCCCGGCCTCATGTGGCCAAAGTGTGCAGGCAGTTTCTGGATGATGAAGGCAATGACTGCCCCTCACATTCCCCAGACCTGAATCCAGTTGAGAACCTCTGGGACATTATGTATCGGAGCATCCGAATCCGCCAAGTAGCTCCACAGACTGTCCAGGAGCTCACTGATGCCCTGATCCATGTCTGGGAGGAGATCCCCCAGGACACCATTTGCCATCTCATCAGTAGCATGCCCAGACGTTGTCAGGAATGCATACAGGCACATGGTGGCCATACACACTACTGACTTACATTATGAGTTGCCATGATGAAAGTCATGCAAGTTGGATCAGCCTGTAATTTCAGTTTTTTATTGGAATTTTGGTGTGATTTTGAATCCAGCCCTCAATGTGCTGATGACTTTGGCTTCCACTGACCATTGTGAAAACATGTGGTTTTCAACAAATTACACAATGTATATAATTACAGACTTTCAACTTGAATATTTCATTCATCGAGATTCAATGTGTGAATTAAGTGTTCCCTTAATTTTTTTGAGCATATATATATATATATATATATATATATATATATATATATATATATATATATATATATGAAATAAAAAAAACAGTGGTGAACTCAGATTTCTATTCTCAGCCTATTGGAGCCTAGTAGAGACATAATATAAGAGCTACCTAGAGAGAAGAGAAAATGAGGATTGGAAAACAGCTCGAATAAAATAAAATGAGAGACACTGAGAGTGAGGATTACCCATCCTGCTCCACTGGAGAATGTAATTGGAGTAAGGAAAACCTCAGCCAGCACTGTGACACCACACAAAGCTTCCCCAGAGCCGGGAAAAGAAGAAGAGTATAAATTACAGTTAGATTGCATTTAGATGTCATTAGAACTATGACTGGTGGTGAGAGTTGGAAGAGAGGTGACAGCAGATTGATAGGAGAAGTGGGAGTTTTAATTACCTCAGTGATTTATGGATAGTGCACTTTTTAATCAGACCATGTTGTTATGCCGTTATGGTCTAAACTCTTCAGTATCAATTTCAGTCTGTCTCAGTCTGGTCTTCATCCAAACTTTCTTTGGTCTAGGTCTGGGTCTTGGATATGGATTCTGTCATCTGTCCTGATCTGGGCCCAATATTAGGTCAGTCCAGGTGTGATCCGGGTTTGGTTTTGTCAGGTCTGATTTTTGCTCTGTGTTCAACCTAGGTCAAATTATGGTCTGATTCTAATCTGGAACTGATCAAGTCTTGAGTCTGCATCTAACCTGAGTCAAATTGTGGGGTTGGACTGATTCTGATCCGGGTCTAATTTTGAGTCTGTCCATGTTTACTTTTGGCCTGATATACTTACAGTCTGGGTGCTAATTTTGGGGTGGTCTGGGATTGACCTGGTTCTGATTCAGGTCTAATTTGGGCTTTGTGTCTAGTCTGGATGTAATTTTGGGTTGATCTGGCTCAAATCTGGGTCTAAGGAATGGTCTGGGTTATTTTAAGTACCGAAATGCCTTCAGATCCCTGCAATACATTATTGAATGAGAAGAGGATGAGGAGGTGATGTAAGTGTGTGGTAACTCCTCATCTGAGCTTACTGTTATTGCTCTTCTGTCCAACATCACTCCCACATACCTCTCTCTTTAGGTCTGCTATGGCTAGCCTTTAGCTCATTAGAGTGCACCGCCGGCAGCTCTTTACTTAGTAATTGGCCCCACAATATACCATTCCATTAACCTACGCAGTTCTTCAACAACCCAGCCAATGCACACAAACACACAGTCACAACAAGCCTGAGGTGGGAGGGAAGGAGCGGGAAAAGCCAGGGGTGCCCAGAAGACAGAAAAACATCATGAATATTAAATTTCATTTAAAAAATCCTGACTGATGACTCTTTAATGACCTAAAAAACCACACACATGAATTTTTAAGGAGGTGGCATGTGTGTGATCTGGGTGAGTGGGATAAGATAAAGGGATGGAAGGGTAGCGTCACTCCTTTGGGGGTTTCAAGTGTTTCTCTGCAGAAGCTGTTCGACCCTATACAAGCTTCCATGTCCTTCATCTCTAGTCTCGTCCCTGACATGCTCCTAGTAGCAAAACAATCCCAATGCCTATGAATTTTGTTGTTCAGGAGGCATCTCTGTATCTGGAGGCGTGGCCTTGTGCCTGTCAGTCTCAGTGATGGAGGCATGTCCACCTACTCCTTTAAGACAGCTTTCTGCTAATGGGTGCTAATTAGCCAACAGGTCAAAGTTTCTAGTCATTTCTCCCTGGCTTTGTCACGGACAATTTGTGAGTGTGATGTGTGCATCGCGTCTTTTTGGCAGAGGTTGGCAGCAGAGAGAGACGAGCGAGGTGATCTTTGACCTGCTGTCGCCTTTGAGAGATCCACAGCATTATGAAATTCAAACGCAAGCGCGTCTCTGTGGTAATAATGCTGTTATTAATATGCATGTCATTTCTATTAACCTCCGCAGGAAGCAAGCAGAGTGTCAGGGAGCTAGACGATTCTGATTAGGCCAAGAGATGGAGGGGACGTGTGGGGTCTCGCCTACTCAACAACATCTGACATTAACACCTCAGTCTGCCCACAAGAGGCCAACAGATGGTTCTGACTCAACAGTGTAAGTGGTGTGTGTGTGTGTGTGTGTGTGTGTGTGTGTGTGTATATGCGTGTGTGCGTTTCTGTGTGTATGTGCCCACTCAAAATCTTGGCTAGCGTTTGCATGTATTTAGAGTAGGTGGTGTGCTGATTTGTGGTCTGAACACAGTGAAAAGTGTGCTTGTGTGTCTAATGATGAACATTATGACTCACTGATTACAACTAATTTGATTCTCTTCAGTCGACCTCTTCAAGTGAACTCAACGATGCAAGTTTGATTTGTTTGTGGGCTAAAAAGACTTACAGTACATCATATGTAAGGTTTCTCATTGTCAAGGAAAAAAATTACATATCTGCAACCCTACTAAAATTCCACTGTTTCACTATGGTTGCTATGGTAATGTAAATGACTTCATCAAATGGGTTTTTTATTGTTTTTTATTCCTCTGAATAACTTGCATATATCGGAACAAAATGCCATTTTTAAATGTCCAAACAGCAATCTGCTGGATTGTCAGTCTGTGGTTGCCTAGTATTGTTTTTGTCTATGAAAGAATTAGCATGCTAGGCTACAATTGTAGGAATTCATAATCCAGTTTAATTGCAATTAAAATATTGACAAGTGCTCTATCAATGAAGCAAGATAATATAACAAAAAATATGTAAATAATACAAAACATACACCTTTGCCTTACTGCTCACTTCCATTTGCAGTTAATGTGCTCATGTTCGCTAGTTGGCTAGTGTTGGCAGTGAAAATTATGAACATCCATGAGTATGTTTCAAAAATCCAGTCAGCATTTTCTGACTGCTTACTTCCTTTTAGTCTTGCTGGGCTAAAGATCTCCTGCCTACTCCTATTTTTTTTTTTTAAATGATTGCAAAATGGCTGCTAACAATGCAATTTTTGGTTGTGAAATATCTCTCTGGGTATTGAAAGCATGGGCCCCTAAACATCTTCTGACTTCTTTTGACACGTTACCACAGATATCCTGGTAAAATAGCTTAGTCAGTTAGAAAGTGTATACTTAATATTGTGATCTACATCTATCTCAGATATCCTGTCATGTGAGCTTGTTACCTAGCTGGCTAGTTTTAGCAGTAAAAAATGATGACCTTAATGATTATGATATTAAAATATTGGTCGAATTTGAATCCAATGTTAGCAGTGAAAATTATGAACATTACATTTATTAACATTTCATAAAATCACCTCAGAAATCCTGTCAGGTTAGCCACCCACATTTTCATATATAACTTATGAGAAATCTAAAGATAAAAAGAAATTAAATGTATTATTCATATAAGAAAAACGTCCGCTAATGAAAGATTTTGGAAAATCAGGTAAACGTTGTTCAAAAGGAAACGAGTCGTTCACACCGCACCATCTGCTGGGACTCAGTACAGTACTGGGTGTGCACGAGCTGCAGATGGGAGGAGTGTGACACTAATTGGGGTGTGAACGTGCTTTGACTCTGGTGTAATGAGAGAGTGATATTATTGCGAGAGTGAGACTCAGCTTCTGCTGTGATTAAACCTGCCACTCGAGCGAGAGCTGACACTGTCGCAGTACGCCGCTGACGTTAAGTGGATGGAATAAGCGTGCTTGTCACTTCTGCGCTATATTTAAATAAACCCATCAAGTGTGCATTTCAACCTGCTTATATAAAAGATACAAGCTGTATGCAGCGTAGGTCTCCTTATTGGCATACAGAAGCATGTTATAAAGTTAGATTTTACAATTTGAGACATTTATTTGTCTAGAGTCATGGCTGAGTGAGAAGGGACTGGGAGAAAAAAAACTCCATTGGGCTGGATTCATTTTTGTCAAACAAGCTCAGGTCTGTGTGAGAAAGAAAGTGGAATTTTGACGTCTAGAAAAAAAAAAAGAAATCTCAATTTTCCCTTCACTGAAAAAAAAAATAGTTGACCAGCCGAGACGTTTGCTGTTTGTTTTTTACCCCCAAAAATGTTTGCTTCGTTAGTTTTCCACAGCACTGCAAAAAATAAAATAAATAAATAGGGATTGCTAGATATATTTGACAAAATTTGACTACACTTAATATATTTTCACTTGCCAAGTTGTCATTTTTGGCGGTGTGGACCTACAACGCTAATGTGGCTAACAGGTAAGGCTTATAGCTACCAGTTTAGCATTGTGCACAGCGAATCATCATCCACACACTCACTCACCTCAGAATTCATCATTTGTCTCAATAATACCTTTTGTACATAAACAGTTTCATATAATAACAGACCATATTTTTTTCATTCATCTTCAGTAAACGCTTTGTCTTGGGTAGGGTCGTGGTGGAATAAAATTGTAGAACTCCCAGTTGTAAATATGCAAAACAGCTGCTTATAAAGGTAGTCATGAACAGTTGAAAGTGCAGTATTGCTGTACAACATTTACATTTACATTTACGGCATTTGGCAGACGCCCTTATCCAGAGCGACTTACAATAGTGCTTTGAAGTCTATCAAAAATACATCCTGATACAACAGTAGCAGCACAGTGACGTTCGATGGTGGTTGAGTTAAACAATAGCTATAGGCAATAGCTATACTAAAATATAGTCAATAGCATTAGGAAATCTAACAGCGTAATTGTCTACAGTGTAATTGTTGACAAAAGCAGCTAACAGGAGCAGTAACAGACAAATGTGTGTAGCAGTCTGTTACTGTGAGCTTATCACTGCTTTATGTAGTGCAAAAGACTAATGTGCAAAAGAGTGAATTTGTGGAGTGTGTGTGAGGCATAGTTACAATTCAGGAAGGAAGGGGGTGGTTTGTGAAAGACTGATTCAGCGGAATGATGACCCTGGGGGAAAAACTGTTCCTTAGTCTGGAGGTATTGTGAGGCGGCAATGCAACCTGCTGCACCAGTGTGCCACCAGAACATGTCATTTGTCTCAATAATTCGTGTTTCTTAATCTAGCACACCATATTTAATTCAATGAAATATACAAATCAAATTATAACTACACTATATGGCCAAATGTTTGTGGACATCTGACCATCACAGCCATTTGTCCTTGTTGAGTATCTCATTCCAGATTTGGTCCCTCTTTGCTGTTATAATAACCTCCACTGTTCTGCGAAGTCTTTCCACTAGATTTTGGAGTGTGCTTATGGGGATTTGTGAACATCCAGCCACAAGAGCATTAGCGAGGTCATGCACTGATGTTGGGTGAGGAGGCCTGGGGATGCAGTCTGTGTTCCAGTTCATTCAAAAGGTGTTCAGTGGGGTTGAGGTCAGGGCTCTGTGCAGGACACTTGAGTTCTTCCACTCCAACCTTCACAAACCATGTCGCTTGTTTTGTGCACAGAGGCACTGTCATGCTGGAACATGTTTAGGCCTCTTTGTTCCAGTGAAGGGAAACTGTAATGCTAGTTGTAATCATCTTTTGCAATTGTGTGCTTCCATGTTTGTGGCAACAGTTTGGGGAAGACCTGCATATGGGTGTGATGATCAGGTGTCCAAAAACCTTTGGCCACAAAGTGTGTATTATCATCATTCCTACATCAAACTTTGGGCCACATCTCCTTCTTGCGTTCATCTGATGTTAATGCATAGTAACACCAAATTATGTGCTGAGTCAGGAAATTAGTCCATCCTCAATGGCTGCATAATACATATGTAATTTTGAAGCATTTTTTACAAATATAGGTGTGTTTATATAGACAGCATCAGAAAGCATTTATGCAAAAAGCTAAGCTTCATTTTTGACAACAAACGTGTCTTGGATGAACGAGTACATTTGTGCTAAGTGGTTTGTCTTTTGCTATTATTCAGCAATTCAAGAAGTGCATTCCTGGATCGCAATGGCTATGCAAAGATGTCATGCTGATATAAGAAGATAATACTCTCAGAGGGGGGGGAAAGGCTTTAAAAGCAGGTTTAGGAGCATTTGAATTTCAATGGAAGTCAACAGTAATTGCTGAGAAGGCTGCACTTTGTTTCCAAACATTATTATGGCATTGTGTCGTCTGGCTACACCACATCTGAAACGGTTTTGAATAGTGCAGCAAGAGCACAAGCACAAAAGAGTCTGGAGACGCATTGTTTTGTGCACTCATCTGCCTTGGTCTTCATTCATCAGGCTACTTTTGTTTTGGTTTTTTGAGTGCAAGATTAGAGAATATATTTTTCCACAAATCATTTATTAGGATTGGAAATGGAATCGAGCAACATAATCGAAATGATCAACACCACCATAGCAACATTCTTCTCCTTCTTTTTGTTTTTGATTTACGTTCCATTTAAATGCCATGCATGGAGTGCATAGCAAAACACATTTATTAACCAGACTTTAATGTTAATTAAAACATTCCTCGAAGAAGTGAGGACCTGATGAAAGCCTTGAATGTTGGGTTTTCAAGGCAAAGGAATTGAGAGAACTCAGATGTCCAATACTAAAATGGAATATGTTTCAGCATGCTAATGATATATAATGAAAATATACAACATATATCATAATATATAGAACATTTTTCAAAAAACATAGCAAAGGCAAATGATATTATTAGGAGCAACTTCATACACTTTTAACAAGTGATATGTCTGGCACAGCCATAATAAACAGCATGGTGAGTGCTTGAATCTGATTGGTCAGAAGATGTTGATTAATCTTCTGTAACAGTAGCCTTGACAATAGTTCCTACTACAACGCCAATCACAGGTTACTATTAATGTGTTCATTCTAATGTTATCATTTCGATAATAAAAACACAATTTAATACACATAAAGGGATAAAAATATATTTGTAATTGTTCACATGGTGAAATGTTTGTGACAAAATTCTAATGTTTATTTAGAATTTTTGGAAGGAGTCTCCAGTGTCGGTGCTTTGTAAACAGCTGTATGTTTCCTCGCAATGGAAAGTCTTTAGGACAGAAGAGTTTGCGTTTTCTTGGTAACATGACATGCATTTTTTTGTCATACTGACTTCAAAAGAGAAAAAACGAGAGGCTGGTGAGGTGATATAATGTAAGTGCTAAAAATTGCTAGTGTTGGCAAATTGCTTTGGTATGAGAGGAAAAAACACTTCAGGATGTGGTGTTATAGGAAAATAGTCAACTTTGGAGTGGGAACAGTAACTCCACTTTACATTGCTCCACACCATCCTGTCATTGGTTATTTTCCTATATCAGCACCAAGTATTTTATTCCTTACATACATACATAAAAATGGTGAAGTGTGTCAAAAAACACAGTGCCTTCCAAAGCTTCCAGGATCCAGGATATGAATCAAAGCGTTTCTTTATTTGATTCACTTAAAAGCATAGTTTGAAAGAATCACATTACTAAGTAGTACTGCTCTTCACTACTCAAAAGACTGAAAGATATGTTTCCCTTTATATTTTGATGATATATTACTTCTGGTTATACTTTCCACATTTGTATAAATCAGTGTGTTTAATTTTGGCAGCAGAAACTGAATTGATTTAACATCAAACATCAAAACTACATGCAGTATTAAAAAAAATGATTAAGGATTTCCGAATTTGTTTACAGGCATAATTTATCATTTAAAGAAATTGATCATGAATAGAGGACATCTGGGTAGACTTTAATCAACTGACTGGACTAACTTAATACTTCATGATCGCTCACAGGGCTACACCCACACAGCTCTGAGTGCTTCTGAGCCTCTTTCAATTAATTCAAAGTTGTATTATAAACACTTCAAGAACTCAGAATTGATAGTCATTTGTGTCTTTCCTTTTAATTAATTCTAGCTCTGCACATATCAATGCGAGACACATCTAAAACTGGCCGTTTTAAGGCCTAGCACTTAAAAGACCTGAGATTAAGGAATGCTGTCTGCCTAAAGCCAGCTCACTGTAGGGTGGAACCCAAGGCACCGTCAATACAGCCATCTATTTTTACTCAGAGCAATGGCTCATAACGTCTTATTTGTCGATGTGAGCTGACTGTGATGGATCTCACAGGCTTTATCTGTGGGCTCGGCTTGATGGGAGCGACGCCATCGTCACAGACGTGTCTGAATTAAGGGCTCGGTGGTAAACAGATCAATTTTCATTGAAAGTTTTGATGGACCATGTGCACATCCAAACTAGGAGCAACATAGACAGTGGACCATCCAACTAAACCGCACACGCTAGCTCTAAAGATGCATAAACAGCTGAAGTACATCCAAAACGGAGCCTAATGAACCCCTACTTCACTTTATATTGACTTCTTCGCACAAACTGGATGGTATCCTGACAATATTGGCCAAGTTAATCGACGTCCATAACACTTTCATTACCGTCTGAACAGACTGGACCACACAAAGGTCACTGCAGCTGTGCAAACGTGCAATTTGTACTCATTTCCCCAGGGATGGAACGATAGAACAGATAAAAAAAAAAAAAGGAAATTATTGTGTTGATTGTGTAAAATAGTGAGATATGTTATCTATAATGCATGCTTATCAAATAAGCTGCAGGGAGGAAAGGCTGAGAGAAGAGAGCAAACCCTGAATGATGTTTAATATCAAGTCACTTCAATAATAAATGACCTTTTATTATGTAAATTGTATTCAATAGCAACCGAATGATGTCATTTCAACTTATTTGACAAATCTGAAAAAGCTCCAGTGCTTCAAACTGTTACGCAGATGCCATCAAGCTGCAAGAGCTACAAGAGTAATTCCGTTTCGAACTGAAAGGGAATTTCATTAACCATGAATATCTAATCCACCCAAACAGGACATAATGCAGTGAAATTCATTACGATTAATTAAACACGCGAAATTGCTTTTTTGTTTAATGACATTGAAAATGGAAAAGTGAGGAAAATTTCAGAGCAAGAGCACAGGCGCTGCTTGTAGATGCATATGAATGCGGGAATGTTTCCAGAATAATTCGTTATTCTAGTCTATTTATTTCATTTAAGCAGATTTTAAAAATACATGTAATTTTTGATATGGCGATGTTATCAGCGAGATGTTTATTTAGCATTTATGGAAAGAGTCTCCACTGTCAGCGCTAAGTTTTGCGACATATCTTCAAAACTTTGCAGTTTCTCAGTATCATGGCAAGATGCATTTTTTTTTGTTTTACTAACTTCAAGAAAGAGAGAAAAAAAAGAGAGGCTGGTGAGGGAACTGTCTGTTTATTGCCACTATAACGTAAGTGATAACAGGAACTAACTTGTTTTGTGGACATTCCACAATGTTAAATGTAAGTAGAAACTGGTAAAAAAAAAAAAATGACGCATTGTTCCTTATGTTAGTGTTGCAATTTGCTGTGGTATAAGAGGAATAAAACACTTTGGGATGTGCAGTTATAGGAAAATAATCATTTTGTGAGTCGCGCATTAGGTCCATCTCACAAAGTTCAGGGGAAATTCAGTCTGAAGGCATAGGAGCTTATTGTGAAAGATGTCCCCTTCCCGCGAGTATCACATTAGTGGTACATTCTACCACAACAGCTCTAATTAGATTATTATCATAGTTCAGTTAAGTGGTTAAGTCTGACCCTGAAATCCCAATTAAGGTAATAATCACACCCAGCCATCTCCTTCCAGCCCATCCTTTATATCTTTCAGTGGGATCTACTATCAATGCAAACTGGAAAATGGAAAATACTGATTAGCTGGTTATGCAAACTCTATACCGATTAGCTTTGAGAAGTGCAATCACCTCACACTTTCATGCGTGAATCCTCGGTGAAATGTCTTCCTTACTGCCTGAACGTGATGCTAATATTGGAAAAAACTTACTGGCACCTTTCGCAGCTGCAGTATCTCCCGAGTGCCAGGCCAAAGAAGTGACAAGGAAATTGCAATGCAGAGTGAGACAGGTCTGGACACCCCAGTCTCACAAACTGTTTATTATTGGTTATTGAGGTGGACTCGTTCCTATTAGCTGTCTAGCAAAATGATGGGGTGCCAATGATAATGCTGCGATCCAAAGCTAGTACCCTTTTACCAAACCATGAGCTGAAAAGAAAACTTGTTTTCATTAGCAGGACTTAGCAAGGCTAACAGATTAACTCGCTGGAACGATGGACTAATGAGGAGGGGAACATGGCGTGTGAAGAAAATATCAGTTCACTGCCAGTTCTTCGCTTCTGGAGGAGGGACATTATGACTTTACAGGACGCCTACGCTGTATTTGGCCATGTTTTTCTGACTAGTCTGAGAAACCTGTTGTTTATTATTGCATGTAATGACTGCCTTTAGATCAGTCCGTCTTGCACTCTCTATCTCAATGTCTTTCTTTCCCATTTTTTCCACCTCTCCTACTCACCATCTGTCTCTTCTCCAGTCACCAATTTCAAGTCAGTTTTTTTTCATATCACCGCTTGTGGCCACATCCAGGCCACTTTTTGTACTTTCTTTTTTTTTGTAACTTTCTAATTTTTTTCAATTCCATGTCTCGAAATGCTAATGTGACTACTGCCAACGGAAGCTACAATACTAATATCATAAAGTATGTGCTTAATTTGTAAAGTATGAAGTACTGAAACACCAAGGGAGTGGTTATGAGGTAAGTAAACAATAAACAAAAAAGTCCTGGAACTTATAGACACAACAGCGCTCCAAACGCTTCATGTAATACTGTTGAATGCACAGACCTAGGGCCAGGTTTGGAAAGTAACAAACTATATGTACTCTCATTACTGTACTGTGCTTGAGTACATGGTTCACTGTAATGGTACTTTCGGAGTACAATTAAATCATAGTACTTTCACAGCTTCAGGTTATAGGGAACACTAATGATAACTATGCATCTAGAAATATGTATAAATTAATATAAGCTATCTAGGTAGCTAGCTAACAAACTTATCAAGCTACTAAAACCCCAACACCATTTAGCTATGTTAGCTAGCCAGCTAACATTACTGTTTATGATATACCATTATCGTGGAGGTGGTGTTCACTTTAGCATAGCTCACTTGGTTAGTTTACGTAATCGTTCTAAATGCATTCTTCAGATATAGAACACTTTTGGTTTAGTTGTTAACTGCAGACATGTAAAAAGTAAATTGTAAAATGATTACTCAAGTAGTTTTTCCTGACTTATTTACTCTTACTTGAGTCATTTTCCTGCTCAATACTTGAATACTGCTCAATACTATTCACTGAAGTGAATTATTACTGCAGTAGCAGAACTTTTATTTTTTCAATTCGTTTTCTACTCTTTCCACCACTGCCAAGGGCTAATAGCGTAGGTTTCATGATCGTGGTACAACGAGGGATTGCAACCATAATATTTCAGTGATATAGTGGGAGGACTGGAGGAGTCAACTGCATATTTCCGATGCGTTAAGCTTCACAGCATGTGCTCAAACACACAGCAAACATTTTGCTTAGAACTCTGAGTCTTATAAAAGTACCTTATGCCCTTTAAACAAAATAACACAAATATAATGATACAAATACGAATATCAGAGAAAAACTTGACCTGAGAAAGACTTGCCTAATGATCCTAGCTGCTCCACATTGCACAACTAGAGTCTTCTCCCAGTTTGCTCTGCTTGTGTGTGGCAGTTTGGTGTCATTTATAAATCCAAAAACACACAAACGCACAGGGTTGAGTTTTGTAATCGATGGCGCACTGTTCTTACATACATACATATATATATATATATATATATATATTCCATCAGTAAGATAAATAGCACCATAATCTTGGAATCATCAATCTACAGCATAGTTGTGTATAGACACTGACTGATTGGATGGTAAAACAGTTTTGTTGGGATTGTTGTTAGGATTGTTGTGATTGTTGCTGGGCTTGTTGTAGGGATTGTTGTTATTGTTGTTAGGATTGTTGCTTGGAATGTTGCTGGAATTGTTGTTGGTACTGCTATAGGGATTGTTTTTGGAATTGTTATAGCAATTGTTGTAGCAATTGTTGTTAGGAGTGTTGCCTCGTTATTATATAATGGTCCGATTCCAATTCAGCTGCTGGAAAAGCTCTTACATAGGGTTCAGTCTTGCTGGAAAAAGGGTATCTGTTACACCAGTTACGCCATGTTATGTTCACTCCATGTCTGATCGAGACACTTTGTTTCAACAGTCCAGATCCCAGTGGAGCACCGCCATTGTTGAAGTAGCAATCTCCGTTGCTACTTGTCCATTACTCCACCTTTAGTACTTTCCTCTCTATCTTTCTCTCTCTGTAGCCCTCTGTAGCTCTTGTTCTGTCTCTCAAATTCAATCTTGCTGTATTCTGCACTCTCCTTTCTCTCTAGATTCATCTTGGGAAGTCATGGGTGTGCAGTTCAAGCACAGGTTACAGCAGGGTTCAAAGGTCCACCACTAAGATCTGTCAAAAAATGTGGACAATTTAGTCTAAATATATCTCCCTCACAATATATCATGTCAAAAAGCCTTTGGTTATTGATGGAACGCAGTAGTGGTGATGGAGCACCAAGCACTGTTGAACTTGTTAGCGAACTACAGCACTATCTACCTCTTGTCTTGTCTGTGTTATTCTCTGTTTTAATTTTTTTTCATTCTCTCTCTTTTCCTCTTTTTCTTGCTCTAAAATTACTGTCTTACCTTCTCCCTCCCTATGTCCACTGTTTGGCTTGGGAAGGTGTGTGAGTGTGTAAATGCAGGCAGCTGCTGAAATATTTATTGATCTGTTTTCCTCAGCGTTAGCCTTTGTACATTTCGTCTGTTTCTCCTGCACTCACATCAGCCTCAGTCACCAATCCCTGCGGTGGAAGGGACAGAGGAAAATGCTCTGCAGCAGACCACCATGTAGAGTTTTCTGCACCATGTCATTCCACTGCACTCGTATTAAATAGGAATTGGTGGAACGGCCCCATTGGGATTTCAAAGCGTCGGGTTCCATAAAGACCTCAATCTGCCATCTCAGCACATGTGGGTTTTAAAAAGTAAAACTATATTTCCAATTCTGGGTCAGACTAGGGGCATGTCAAGATTATAATGAAAATCTAGAGTATCACAGCATTGCTCTTTATGGCCATGTCATATCAGTATAGCATCCGTTAAGACGTCAAGGAATATGATGGATGTAATGATTGGATGGTTGAAAAACAGCAAGAAAAGAAACGTTGCTCTTTTCTGAAAATCTGGTGCTGTGCTCAGATTTTCAGATGTCAGTGTGTGTTTCCTCCAGGTTCTCCAGTTTCCTCTCACTATCCACAAACCTTCTACTAGGTGGACTGTAAAATAAATTGCCACTAGTTGTGAATATGTGTGTGTGTGTGTGTGTGTGTGTGTGTGTGTGTGTGTGTGTGCATGTGGTGCCCTGGTATTCCCGTCTTGCATCCAGTGTTCCTGGGATAGCCTCTGTAGCCACCTCAACCCTGACCAAGATAAAGTGCTTACTGAAGATGAACGTATGTAAGAAGTTCCAGATTGAGCGAGAAGCCTCATTTACTTTTCATTTACCCCAAACTAATTTAAAACTGTGTCAGCTCAGATAAGGCAAAGTACTTTTTTCCAGAATGTTCTATGACGTTGCTCTGATTTTGCTGTTGTTTTTGGATGAGTTTTTGTTTTCAAAGTTATAATGAACAAAATATGCCTGGAACACCCACATCTGTATCTTTACACTCGTGTTGCGAGTCTGAAGCACTGGAATTGGCAAGATGTCAGGTTTCATGAAACAACAGGAGGGTGAAGCAAAGAGGAGAAAAAGGAAGAACAGCAAATCAGACGGCTTTACCCTGGAGAAGAGGGCAGAGAGGGAAAAGGGAAGGGAGAAAGAGAAGGACAAGAGAAGAGAACAGTAAAAGAGGCTGAGGAGAGGAAGGAGAGAAAGGGAGGAGAAAGAGAAAAAAAATTATACGATGAGGTGAGAGAGGGAAGAAAGGTGAGGGAAATATAGCGAATAAAGAGAAAAGCAAGACAGGAGAAGAGCAGTGAGAGGAGAAAATGAGAAGAGAGAGAAGTAAAGGAGAGACGGGAGAAAAGGGGGGATGAAAGAGAAGAAAAAGTAGAAAAGGAGGAGTAAGAAGAAGAATTAGAGAAGAAGATGATGAGGAGGAAGAGTGAAGTGGACAGCAGAAAAGAAAGAAGAAGCATGACCAGGAAGAAAGGAGTGAAAGAACATGATGCAAGGTGAAAGGAGAAAAGAAGAAAAGAAAGTAAACGAGAGAAAGTGGGAGAGGATAATAAGAACAAGATAAAGTGACAAGAAAAAATAAATGGAGAGGAGGAAAGAGGACAGAAGAGCTGAAAGGAGAAAAGAGAAGAAATGGGTAATGAAATGGGAGAGAGGAGCGAAAGAAGAGGTTAGGAAAGGAGGAGAGAAAAGGAGAGGAGGAGAGGAAAGTGCACAAAGATGAACAGAAAGAGGAGAAAATTGGGGGATGAAAGGGATGAAAGTTAAAAAAAAAGGGGGGAGAGGATGGAGAGGAAAAGAGAGAAAAGGTTAAAGAGAAAAAAGAGGGATGACAAAGAAGAAAGGGGTCAAGGAAGGGGGTGTAAAAAGTGAAGGGAGGAAAGTGGGAGAGGATAATGACAGGAGAAAGACAAAAGAGCAAGAAGAAAAGGATAACAGGGAGAAATTAACCAAGAGTCAAAAGTGGATCAACAGAAAGAAAGAGTAAAGGAAGAAGAGAGACAAGTGGCAAAGGACGATGGTCAGAAAGAATAGATGGAGAAGAAGAAAGGAGGAGGACGCTGCCCATGTGTCCGTAGTCTACAGCTGTGCTGAAATCTCTCAGCCGTTAAATCCAAGGAAATCACACGAATTAAAACGTATACGCAATCTATCACGTCTGAAACTCAGAAACAAGCTCGTTAAAGCCGAATTACTTACAAGCACACAAGTCATTATCCTGATTGAGCTGAGGTAAAAGTTTACGATGCGATGAACTGATTACACCCGAGTCCTGTTTCTTTCATGCTTGTGAAACTGGTAAATAATATTCCTCCTGTTCTGCACACAGGTAACTTTCAAACAAGCTCGACATGTGAAGCGCAGTTCTGCTCGGACATTAGCGATGTAAATTCACAGACAAGGTTCATTTTTTCAGACACAAATTAAGTCTAAGGAGGATTTACTGTGCTGGAAATCTACTGACGGTGTAAACCAGTCGCAAGAAATTGGCAGAAAACGAAACAAACCATTAGAGCAGGTACAGGATGGGTACAGTAGTTAAATTATAGTCATGAAGTTAAAAAGCAAAAAGATTTACAACTCTTGAAATGCGTTCCTGAGCGGCTCAGATGTTTAGGGTTTAGTCTTATGTGGTATACATGCACCTCCTGCTTTTGTTCGCAAACTAGCCTACCTCCGAGTCATTTTGGGATGTTCGGTTGTTTCTTGTAGGTGAGTATCCTTGCTTCAAATATTATTTACGCTAATAACTTATGTGAAATGAAGGGGTGTGAGGATGCACTGTGGCATCAATGTGTTTATAGCTACATACTGGCCGTATACATCTAAACTGTTAAGTTGTTTATTTACATGAATTTCCGTATAACCGTAATCCTTATTAATCTTGACTCTTACGTCATTCACTTACATGAATGTATGCTCTGCACTTAGCCAGCTAGCTATCTAATGTTAGTCACATTTCTAGCTAACATTAGCTAGCAAGCAGCGAATGATTCATATGTATCTGCTGAGTTTGTTCGCATGTCGGTGACTTCCACGTCATTTATCATTGCTAAGAGTAGAGGTAGTTAAGCTAAAGTTGTTTCATAAGGGTGTGTGTCCATGCTTCAGAGATTTTTGTAGTGAATAACTTATACAATATTCAATGAATTGGTGTGAGGATGTACTGTGGCATGAGTGTGTTTGTAGCTACATACTGTCCGTATTTCTCAACTGGTATGTTGTATATTTAAATGAATATGTGTTATTAAGATTACGAATATTCATGCAAATAAACAACATAACAGTTGAGATAAATACAGCCAGAATGTAGATACAAACGCATTCATGCCACAATACATTCTCACACCCCTAAATTGAACATAAGTTATTCACTACAAAAATCTTATATTGTTTACTTACATGAATGCTAGCTAGCTATCTAATGTTAGTCATATTTCAATGTAGAGTTTTTGAATCAAGGGTATTGCCAAAAACTCTAAATTACATCTCAAAGACTTCTAATAAGAAGGAAATATCTTTTAGACCCTACATAAATGACTGCCTCACCGGTGATGCTCTTGATACTTGTGCGATAAATGGTGATGGTGGTCCGGCAAAACATGGCTTGCCTAATCTTGTTTTTTTTTTTTATCAAATCCAATTTTATAAATAGTTTTTTTCTTTCACCCCTTCGTAGGATGCTGACATAAATGGTGGAAAAAGGTTATTAGGGCGGCATGAATGCAGCATTAACGCTCACTCTATCCAGGTCCATCAGCGTTAGTGCAATTTGGACAGTACATCTCTGTGTAAGTGCAACTCAACAATAAACAACATGACAATAATTGCAAAACAGTAAGTGATTAGAAACATCACATGAAATATAAATGACGGCGAGAGATATGGAAGTGTAGCATTACATTAATAGCTGTCTGGTCTATAGAGCACTAACAGGAAGACGTTCTCCAACAAAGTACTTCTGCAAGTTGCTCCAAGAGTGTGAGAGTGTCTGCCAAATGCTATGAATGTAAATGGGAATAAGATAAAGCAAAGCAATTCGGTAAAATGTGTACGTTTTTTGTGCTATAGTGTTATACTTTTGTAAAAACTCTCCAAACCATGGGCCTCATTTATCAAACTGTATATGAACAAATTTATTCATAAACCATTCCAAGGAGCATTTACACAAGAAATGTGGTATCCATGCAAATCCAGTTGATTCAGAAAAACATTTTCATCCGACATTTCGCTTCTGACTTAAATTTACATGTAAGGAGACTCAAATTTAGCATCAAATTGAATGAAAATTTAGTGAAACTCGTTCAATTCATATTTAACTCAAAAGAAAGTAATCCACAGCAAATCCATAAATTAAAACAAATAAGACTAGCCATTCATTCAAGAAAAAAGTAATGGTGCCCTATGAAAGGAGTTAGAGTTACTATGTGTCTGTGGTAGCTGATGCGCTGCACTGGCTGAGCTGCATTACTGGACGATTAATGTATGCTGCATTTAGGAGGCGCTTTTTCATCCTTTAGTCATTATTTTGATGGTTTCAGCCCTGTGTGTTTTGTCGGATGGAGTTTCATGGGTGACGCTAAATGTAAATTGAGCAGCTGAGCATGATAGTTTATGGCTGATTGGCATTTCTCAACATACAGACCTGAGTACAAAATAAATCCGCATTACAGAAACTTTGTAAATCTTGCAGGAGTTTTTAGTTCAGTTTCACCTACAAAAATGTTTACACATAAATTTACTAAAACATTGATAAATGAGGCCCACAGTGTCTTGTCTTGATATCTTGCGAGATCTCTGTCAACAAAACTACCAGTGGGCTCCATCTTGTGAGAATGCAAAGTTTCGTAGTTCGTAGTTTGAACTTCTTCGTATCATTAGAGTCTGATATAACATGGCTAACTATTTTTGATAACTAGTATAATATTATTTAGAAACCTGTACACTTTACATGTCAGGAGGAGGCATGGACTTTGTGCCTGATAGTCACAGTGAAGGAGGTGTGGCCTCTGCGTTTGTCAGTTACAGTGAAGGAGGCAACACCTGATTTGCATCTGCAGTGAAGCAGCATTCTTGCTGACAGAGCATTAGCCATTTTTAAAAATATAAAACTTTTAGTTCCCTCTGATGGCTCCTCCCCTTCCGCTACACAGAGTAGACTAAGATCATGGAATGCTGGTATTAGGCATATCATATCCATTCATTAGGAGAGCTTATAACAGACTACAGATTTGAGCTATTGCATAAACATAACTGATCGCTAGTAGGATAGTAGGATATAGCCACAGAAACTATAGCTAGCTAAAGAACAAATGCAAAAATCACCCATTTAACCACAAATAAGATATGTTTGCCCTTCAGGATCTCTGCTTTCTATGTATGGACAAACACTGGTGAACAGTAATTCTGTTGGTTATCGATTGGTTAAGGAGCTGCGATTACACACAAACATCTGAAACCAAACAAACACAGATAATGTTTTTGGACAGATAAATCTGGTATATCCCAGTTTGCCAAAGATTGCCTGTTACCATAGGGGGCATACTACTTTACCACACTATTCAGTGCATTAGTATGCGGTTTGAGACACTGCTAAAAAGAGAACTTCTGAAAAGGAAGAACTTCTGTCGCTGCTGGTGTAAGCAGATATTTCACCCTAAAATAAATTTCTGGATCAGGTTTAAAATAAAAACTCAAATGTCTCCATTTAAAATGTTGTGTCATATAATATCAATGTGCGTTAAAAAATTAGGTTTTGATTGATAAGTCATTAAAAGAAATCAGCACTTGGTAGCACTCTCAGACCCTACATTACATTTGATGACATGTACATGTACATATTTAAAAAAAAAAAAAAAAAAATCTAGCCTGAAAATATGCTTGTGACATTTTCATCTGCTAATGAGCTCATTATTCATGCCGTTACGAACTCGCCCATTTTGAAGTATAGGCTACCTGTGGGATCTGCTCTTGTGTAATAACTCAGTGTTAAAAATGACTGCAGTGCATGCCTTTCTTCAGCCAGTACTGCATCAAACAGCAGGGAACAGGCATCAACACACCAGCACAGACGGACAGACATACAGACAGACAGACACAGACACACAAACACACACACACACACACACGGCCACTCGTAGGGTACAGCTAACAACACCTAAGCCTTTCGCATTGATTTGCAGCTGAGCACCTTGTCCTCTGTAACAAAGCCGCAAAGCACAAAAAGACCAGTGGTCCCTTGTTCGTGCAAAGAGCACACTTCAATCTGCAGCTCTCCATCTGTATGCAAGTACACACACACTAACACACACACAAATACACAACCCCCAGAGCAAAACTACTCTCCTTCAACAGCTCAATCCGGTGTCTCGGTACAACCTTAGAGAGCAAGAATTTTTCCCTAGGTCCACGACTTATTACGTTCTCCGTATATGAGATTAACTATTGATACGAGATCGATGGAGGCTATTTGCAGCACGGCTGCGACGTCTGGTAAATATATAGATGTTCTCTCCCGGTGCTGGGTGCCCTCAGCTCTTTTATTGACTTGCACGAGCCCCCTTTTGCCGGCGGAATGTTTTAAATTCATCTTGCTGCCAGAGGGCAAAACAAGTCGGCCTGCAATTGTGGGCATGTTGTAGATTTCTATACATGCACGAGAATATACCTCATGGTGAGCATGAGATGAGAAGAGTGTGTGTGTGTGTGTGTGTGTGTGTGTGTGTGTTGTGTGTGTAAGTACATTTCCATGTATGTGCCTTCCTCTCATTTCCCTCCCATCGCTCATTTCTGCCTCACTCTGTAACCACCTAAACGATTGCTCTACGTGCTACTAAATAAAACATGGCTCTCTTTTCACTTTTATTCGCAGCAGGTCCTTTAGCTCATACGCATATTCATGTGCTGAACAAAAGGGAGAACGGAGGAGGAAGTGGGTAGTATTACAGTAATTAAACACGGCGGACGAAGTCGTCCCATGCCACCGGCGACCCAAATCCATTCCCATTTTTCCTAATCACCGAAGACTTATAATGACTGTAATTATAGTAATGAATAATCATTGCACCATGATCTTCACTTATTGTCCTGGATCTAATTGCAAAGCGAGTGGTCAGGATATAACGAGATGTGAGAGTGAGATATGTATCTGCTGAGGGATATCTCTGAGACGAAACGTCAGTGACCTCCAGGTGACCTCAAGGTCACAGCTAAAAGCAGTAGAATCTGCAGAGGCTGCACAAGGAGATTCCCTCTCATATGACTATTAGTCCATTCTCTGTGCTTGGGTGATTTCTGTGATTTCTCCACGCCCTTGGCAAGGATATGTTCACCTTTTTCCTTCTCCATATTTCTGAAAGAGTTTTATGAGCATGTTTTCAGCCCTGCACACAGCTCAGCCAGTATTTTTTTTTTTCCAAATTACTTTGGTTTGTTTAATAATATGGTGTGAAACCCAACCAAATAGGAAGCGAACCAAAAGCATTAATTTCACTTTGATTCAGATTCAGTATCACTCATTGCATCTCACAGATGGGTTCTAAAAGGGTTCTCAGAGGCTTTTGGGTTATTCATGTCATCATATAAACAGATTAGAAATATGATGGTTCTTTGGTTCTTGAAATATTGGCACGCTTTGTGAAAATTAGTGAAAATTATACCATGTGATGAATAAAGAAATCACAAAAATCACCCAAGCATAACAGAGCCAATACACACTAAATAAATTACTGGATAATTATATAAATAGCCAATATTAAACCACTTTGTCTATCATCCAGCATTTATTTTCTCTTTTTGCTTGTCAGTCCAATTTTCTGTAGTTCTACAGCTCAGTCCTTTGGCTCACTCCCTGAAATCAGCCAAATCACTTATGAATCCTAATGAATCAAACCACACTATTCACATACAGTGGTCTGTTTGCAAAGTCACCTTTATATAAAGTAAATTTATACTTTTAGTTCATCTGCTATTTGGTTTGGTTTAGTTTCACACTGCACATGATAAACAAACCAAAAAAGCAGATGGGTATGTAAGGCTGAAAACACATCCGTAAAACTCATTCAAAATACAGCGATGAAAAACCTTAGATTAAGTGTGCACAGAAATCATAAAAACACCTGGGAATACAGAGCTAGAGCTAAATAAATTAATAAATAAGTATATAAATAACTAGTTATTAATCCTGTGTTTATTTTCTCTCTTTGTTAATCTGTCCAAATATCCAGAATCGCATTTCTGCAGCTCTGACCAAATTCAAAATACACAGTGTGTTTGATTCAGTTTCCTGCACTTGATTCGATTCAGAGTCTAACCATGTTATCATTGCAGTTGAATCGCACTAGAGTTCACTTGGAAGCGGACGGGAAGTTGTTTTGGTCTGCACCTGAGTATGATAGCTGCGTTCTCACCTGCCTAAAGAACCACCCCGAGGCGGAGAACACACCAGGGTTCCATTCAAATGAACTAAACACTCTATATGTGAATGCACCCTCAAGATTTTCCTTCTGACTGTTTAGGATGAAGATGTGCATTCATTATGCACTGTTCGCTTGCCAAAACAGCGCCTCATATTATAACCCAGGTCTGAAAACAACGCAATCTGTTGGTCCTCAGTCCAACAGGTGCAAGGAGTGTGTGCAGATCTCCAGGCATCCTGCCCGGGCACTGCACTCTGCTTCGGAGAGGGTGCCAAGCACCATCCTCTGCCTCCTGCCTTGGATTTTCAAGCTGACTCGCAGTCCAAAACAGCAAAGCTGAGAAGCGACAGCACACTCCAGATACAACGGATGGAAGATAAAGAGCACACGGAAGCCAGGTCTGGAACATGACGCAGTTCAGACAGTGTGGATTTGACAGGCAAAGGGAGGGGTTGTGGGTTTAAACGAGGCGGCATCTGTTAGGGTTGGCAGCATACGCCATCCCTCCATCCCTCCATCCCTTCCATCCCTTCATCCTTCCATCTCTGTTTATCTGCCAGCCAAATTTGCCGTTCCAGTTTCCACTTGAGATGCCAGGCTGGCTAACATGTTCTACATGCACCGACCCCACTTGTATTTTCCATATGTCATAGAAAGAAGCCATGTTATTGGTGGAGCACCAAGTAACTATCACACCAGCAATCTAAAAGTGTTTTAGCAATCTAAAAATCTAAAAACTCAGCAATCTCAGAGTGTTCTTGACATGAAGTCATATATATAGACTTGACATATATATGAAGTCATATAGTTCTCAAATAGAGAAAAGAAGAAATCTGTGGCATCATCAACATTCAAACTCGCAATCTCCGAACAATAAGGATCTCCAGACCCTTTTCTGTGGCGCTGCTCAGGAGCCCAGAATATTGTATTTTCTTTTTCATTTACGTTAGGATAGTTAGCCACCCAGATTTTAGCTTGAAGTATATCTGCTAACTGCATTTGCAATATAAGATGGGAATACAGCTATCAATAAATCTATATTAGCTCAGTGTTTGATGTACTTGTCTGGCAGCTGGGTTTGGGCAGGAGGGGAGTCCACTCTCTCGTTCATATTGCGGTCCACCCTAGATGGGCCGTAACTTTCATATCTTGAGGTTCGCACATGTGGCAGCTAAATTCATAAATTTAGGATGGTAATTTTACCTACAGCACCTACTTTTTTTTTTTCTAAAAGGAACAAGGAATTCATAAGAGCAGGATTTTTGTCTGAGGGAGGGTAAGCAGTTTTTGCATTTTTTTTGGGGGGGAGGGGTCCAGAATCACTGGACATATTGGATGCTCCTTTTAAATATTACAATTTCCTGTACAATAATTTTGGAGTTCCATTTTGTCTGTTCACCCCAACTATTCGAACAAGCAATTGGTTCTACTGAAGCCCTTCTCAAGTTTCTATATTTAAGACTTGGTGGTTTATGGGTGCTGGATTCAGCGGTATATGATATAAATACAATAAAAGCACACTATCATTGGATTCCTTAATGGCACCTTAGTGTTATCTATTGACAGAACACTCAGGTGAAAATAGTAACACTGACCAAAATATGTAAGGGGATCTTAGAGCTGTGGAACCGCTGGAGTGGTAAGAGACCTCAAATCAATATCAAGGTTCTCAAACAACATAGAAATTACATTACGTAGCCCTCACTTTCTGATTATCTTTTCAATGACAAAAAAAAAATAAAGGTACTTTTATATGGTTACATTATCAGAATCCATTACTGCATAGTGTAACTGGTTCCTTATGGTTCCTTTATGAAATCTCCACGAGTTCTTGGTAGCAAGATGGAAGGAATAACACATGACGGGCCATGCTGTCCAATAACATCACATCCTGAAGTGTTTTATTTCTCTTATACCAGAGCAATTTGCCAACAGTTTTTAATTTATTAATGAATGATATGTTGCACTTTTTAATCATTTATCTTTACACTTAATATTCCTTATATCATTAATGTTGTAGCAGAGATTTATATCTCAATAAGGCAAAATGTTACCGAGAAACTGGAAATAGCAAAGTCAGTCTTGAATACTTGGTGGAAAACCCACTGGTCTTCCTTATATTATATATATATATATATATTTTTAATATTTATGATTTTTGAAATATTTAAAACAAAGTATAAGTAAAACTTTAATATTCAAGATTCTACACTAGTTCTAGGTCCCTATTTAAATGTAAACAAATGTGTGATAATAACCATATTAACTGCTTTGTACAAAAGACAAAAGGTCAGATTTTCCTCATGTCTAATCTCTTCTATTGACGCCTGTATTCAGACGACACTCCGATGGATTTGCTCTAAAATGGTTCATGAGGTTTTGCACGAACTTGTGGAGTCCATGCCTGCTCGAGTGCACACTGTCATTAAAGCAGAAAGGGGGACAAACCAAATACAAAGAAACTCTGAAATTCATGCAAATATTTCAAAGATTCTAGATTTTTGGACCCCACTGTAATATCTATTTATGAGTTGTATTACAGCTGGAACTACTGTCAGAGCAGCTGTTATATCAACACCTAACACATAATCAACACCTTCTGTTTCAAGAATTCAACAGCGCTATGGTACAAAGCATACCACAATACTTGAAGACATCCTCATGAGACAAGATGTATAATTTCTCTAAAGTTTTGCCAGCATGACGACAAAGGCCACTAAAAGTATCAATATCATATTGGCATATTGCCAAGCCATAATGCTCACCTCTCAATGCTTTCTACCTTAAAACACCTTTGTATTATTTTCCTATCTATTTTTCTACCTGGAGTGCAGGTGCTGCGTCAGGCATCAGCCAGGCGAGCAGCTTAGATGAAACCATCAATAACATCGGCTCGGAAATGGCACGGGGGATCCACAGGTTTGAGTAATGACTGTATCTCGAGGCAGTCTGTGGTGCCGTCGTAATACACGTGAAACAGCAAATTCCCCTCCCTTGTATGAATCCCTCGCGTGGTTTCTAGACTATGCAATCTTAACGCAATCTGACTTTTTGACCTGATTATAGGAATACTCCTGGATTTTTTTTTTTTTTCAATTCAATCTCTATCCTGTGGATCTGTAGCATGTCCACCATTACTTCTTATAATTTCATCATGTTTCTTTGTACTGACAAGACTCATTTACTCAAAACTCACTTATAGCAGAAGCCTAAGGGCAGTTCTTCAATATTTCCACTGTAAATCCACAGCACTGTGGTTTTCTCAATTCTGATTGGTCAACAGCAGCTCTGATTAGTAGTCCCGGCTGAAAAGTTTATATTAGGGCACTCATTCGAGTTACATTTTGGTTTCTATAGTAACAGCTAACACAGGCACTTGTATGCCAGACACTCCAAATAAACTTAAAAAGGGAAGGAAGGAAGGAGTCTCCAGTGTTAGTGCTTTTCTGAGGTAGTCAAAGCTACAGCTATTCCTTTAGATTTTCTGACACAGGAAAATCTTCAGGACTTTGTGTTTTTGGGTAACGTGAAAAGCTTCCAGAGAGAGAAAAAAAAGCAAGGTTGGTGAAGGACCAACTGTGTGTAACTGATACTGATATAATGTGAGTAATAACAGGAACTAACTTGTTTTGGAGATGTTCCACGGCATTAAATGTAAGTATAATTGGATAAAAAGTATGACAGATTGTTCTTTAATTAATATAAAAATTTAACCATTTTCCAAATTGCTTTGGTATAAGAGGAATAAAACACTTCAGGATGTGCTCTCATAGTAAATTAATCAACAATGTCTCATCCTAATCCCTACTGTTTGGGTAAAACGACTGCAGTTTTAAACTTGTGTGAGCACATTTTAAACATTTAAACATTCTGTGTCAGAAATCAAATAAAATTTGAAGTAAATATATCAATCACTGTCCATGGTAATTGCACTAAATTACAGATTTGGTGAAATTTTGTTGAAACAAAGCCGGAGTATTCCTTTAATGAATATGTGTGGAAATAAACAGGTGAGAAGGTGCTGCAGAACAACCAAAGATGCTGTCATTTGGACAGAAGAACTGTTGTTTCCTGGTGTAATTAGCATTCACTGTACTAAAAGAAATTAACGTCTCACAAACAGATGCATTTCAAACAAGACAGGAGGCTCAATCTGCTAAGTGCTTCCTGTCTCTCTCTTTAACTCAATTCTGTTATTCTCTGTTTCATGGGGTACTCTGACTCGGCCCCAGAGTCTGTTTTCCTGTGGGTGGTGAGAGGTCATTGTAGGTGAACTGTGTTTGGATGACACTTTTCCCCATTTTTCCACAGCAGTATCCTCAAAGCGTAGCAAAAATAGTGAGAAATGTTGTTTTTTTTAAAATGGATATTTAAATGGATATACAGTACATCTTGAAATGTTTACCCACTGTGACCTCCTTTTGCAGCTTTTCAAACATTTGCATTCCTCGGATATAAGTGAACAGCGGGAACTGGTCTGGGTATGTAAATATCTCTGGGTTTAAATATGATAAAAGAGAGAAGAAGATTAGAAGCCGTTGTGGCTTGTGTGCTAGTGACCAGAATGTTGTGAGTTCAAAATCTGAGGACTGCCTGAAACCCACTGTTGGGACTCTTAACTGTATGGTTTGGACTGGACTCTGGATTCACTTGGATGTCACCTTGGAATAAAACATTTGTCCTCTGAGTGAGAATCAAGAAATGAAGAAATGTAATGACTCATAACAAAACCTCGGGCAAATAGCAAACTGATTTAATGTAGAGGCCGCGAGATGATGTTGAATCTGTGAGTTAATATGTTGAAGCCATGAGATATTAAATAACATGGAGCTGATCAGATAATATATTGAGGCAATGAGCTGATATGTTTTGGCCACAAGATAATATATTGAAGATAATAATTTTAGGTAATGAAATAATATATAGAGGTGATGAGATAATATACTGAGGCCACAAGATATAAAGTATTGATGCCACAAGATAATATATTAAGCCATAAGCAAGTAAATTGAAGCCACATGATAATATATTGAGGCATTGAGATAATACATTGAGATGATGATAATATAGAGGTGACGAAATATATATATAATATATTGAGGCCACTGGTTAATATATTGATGCTACAAGATAAAATATTGATGCTACAAGATAGTATCTTGAGGCCACAAGATTATATATTCAGGCTACAAGATAATATATTGAGGCAATGAAATAATATATTGAGGACACAAGATAATATGTTGAGTTAATTCATTGAGGCCACAAGTTAGTATACTGAGACCACAAGATAATATATTAAGCTAGAAATTAGCATATTAAGGCCACAAGATAATATTTTGAGGCAATAAGATTATATATTGAGGTGATAATATATTGAGGCCACAGGTTCATATATTGAGGCAACAAGATAATATATCAAGCCCACAAGATAATTATCAAGGTAATGAAATAATATATCGAGGCCACAAATTATTTCTTTGTGGCAATAACTTTGGTATCTTGTGGATACTGACATCAAACTTAAAACATGGCCTCCAGTAAATTGTTTCTGGAACAGGAGAAAAACTCCGTTCGACTTTCGAATTCATTTAAGAGTATTTGCCTAGCCAGCGTTTGCTGAAGCATTGGTTGCTGCCATGTGCTGCTAGTAATGAAGTCTTCATGCTGAGTTTTATGTTTAAGATGTCATGGCACTGGCATGAATTGTACCTTGACTTGTGAGCAAGGTGTAGACCCTGGAAGCACACGTGTCTCAGTGCTCGAAGAACTGAAGTGTTCTCACCTGTGACATTTCCTTTGCATGCCCGCTTCACTGCTCCATGCTCATAAATAACTATTTTGTGCAGGAAAAAAAGCAGCACCTTGCGCTCGTTTGACCATGACCATGCTCGCTGATACTGCTCAGTAGAAGCACACGGTATCGGAGCGATACTCCATGCCAGTATCGGCATCAATGCATCTCTAGTAATATTATCAATCATTTCTATTCTGAGGTTCCTGTGGTCACAATGGTCAAATTGATTTCTCTGTCTGTCACTCACTGTGAAACGCACAAGTTAAGTAGTTCATGCCCAACAAATAGATCTAGATTAATTATATTTTATTTTGTGGGAACACCTTATTAAAAAATGACCACCATGTCACCTCAGAGGCTCTGTATGTTTCAGTACGAACTGAAGGCAGAAAAGCCCATTTGTCCCAACGTAACCTTACACATTTCCAATAAACACAAAACAAAAATTCCATGTTTACAACGTTCACATTACGCCTGCCCTAACAGGAGAGCTTTTAATTAAGTGTTGTTGTGTTTATCCAAACCCAGTTTTTACACATTGACCTTCAATTAAATCAGCATACAGTCAACTTTATAATAAGTTTATTTGTTTGCAGCACAAAGTGATTTACAACATTAACATAAAAAGACATGATAATAAAAGGAAATCTGGTAACACAGACAGGAGGAGTAAAACTGAACCATGTACAAAACAAAACAAAATGAGATTCAACAGATTCAACAAAAACATAACGCAAATCAGGATTTAACAAAAAGACTTTAGAGAGGAAATGATACAATGATGGGATAATGATGTGTTAATAATAAATGCAAGAGTGATTAAAATGATGAGACACAGCAGAAGTTTACGTCGCTTGCTTATTAATATCCTTAATGAGATATTCATGAATTGCATAGTTAAACCTTGAATAGAGATCACTGACAATTTCAGAGGAAAAAAATTGTGTTCACAGAAACAACTGAAATAAATTACTAGCTAATGTAGTATGTGAATAGGCCTGCACAGAGCGAGGCAATTCGGAAAACTATCAGTGACAAAATTCCACTGAAGCCTTGCAGGACAGCACAAAGTGCACAAAGGACTCCATGACAGCGGCCTGCATGATTTGCCATGCTATCTTGTTGCAGAAGAACAGAAGAAAGACAACTACTTAAATATAAGGCTCATTATTTAACATTTTAAACATGTACAGTAATATTCTGGCTATTTATCACAACCACAGAGCTTTTATTACTAAAACTTCTGCCAACAGAACAAATTGGCCAATAATATCCAAGCTGACATTATTTATAAGCTACTTGTTTTTGCTTTATTGAGATTTGGATTAAACCCATTCAATTCAAGTGAACAGTCAAACAAACTAATAATTATAACAACTCAATACTGAATATAATAACTTTATTACTGGTGCATTATGATATCCACCACTGTAACAACCCCTGGGTATTCCCCTGGCCCTTGTTTGAGAACTGCTGCTCTACAGTGCCACAGCTGGTCATCCTTCTTATGATTAGCTGCAGTCGTGGATTGTGTGCTAGTGACAAGAAGGATGTGGGTCCAACTTTTAGGGACTGCATGAGAGCCACTGCTGGGACTACTCAGTTTGGATTCTGATGGGGAAGACTGTCACAGCTGGCTGGTGGGTAGGAATTGGCAAAATGACCAATTTGGAAAGAAAGTGGGGAGCAGTGGGAGTGGTGTTTGTCTGCTGAATAAGAATGACTCACAGGACACAACCTCAAGCAATCAGACAATCTAGTACATTTCAACAGACACTGGAATGGTACAACATCTTGGTGTGGGAGGGATGGCATACTCTCTCTCTCCTGTCAGTCACAGCGATACTAGCCAATCGTTGCATTTCTGAACTCATGTATGCGGAAGAGGGTAGATAGCCCCTTCACTGCCCTGTGATGCAACATGAGCAGCAGTTTCGAAGTGGTTGGCTTCAGTCGTTGGCTTCACATGTTTCGGAAGAACAATGAATAAATGAATAAATGAAGAAATGTAATGACTTACATAACATAACCTCGAGGACAGACTGCTACATTTAGGAAGACTTTGTAAATGCAGAGCATGCTTCATGCCTAATAATTACTGTGACGGGGAACATTCCCAGTAATTTCCCAGGTTCATATAAACAAAATGTCTGTATGAGTATTGGAGACACATTCTAAACTCCTTAAAGCTCATGGAGATGGACTACAATGCCACAGCTGATCATCCATATGTCCTTTGAACCATCCATCCATCCATCCTTCCATCCATTCTCAGTAGCGCTTATTGCAGGGCACAATCGCACATACATTCACACACTCATGCACACACTACAGACAATTTGGAAAGGCCAATCATCCTACAGTGCATGTCTTTAGACTGGGGGAGGAAACTGGAGTACCCAGAGGAAACCCCCGAAGCATGGGGAGAACATGCAACCTCTGCACACACAGGACGGAAAGCCCCCAACCCCAGAGGTGCAAGGCAAACGTAAATATAGTTTATCACTATACTATATAGCTGCCATGTTTATGTATTATTCCAACACTGTACTGTGACAAAAACAAAATAATAAATATAAAATGCATTACTAAGGAAAACAAACATACTGGTGGGTGTTAAAGGCGCTCAAATGGCCTTGCTGTCTGGTGGGGGCGTGGTTAAGAAAATAAATAAATAAAGGGGCGTGACTTGTGATCTAATAAACAAACAGCCCTCACCAGGACAGATCACAAGATCTACCTCATTAACTTTTAAGTTTTGCCTCTGCTGATGAGGCGAAATCCTTTTGCGCACTAGCTTTATGCAGCATGTTTGACAACCCTAATCAAATGAGGGGGGAAAAAGTTAAATGTGCTCAAGAATGTAAAAAATCTCGGCATACAGACGGAGCGCGAGCCGCGGCGCATTAGTATGCGACTGGAGAAGCGCACGAGCAGCAGAAGCAGAGCGCGAGGCGAGACGCGCTCCAGAGAGAGAGAGAGAGACAGAGAGAGACAGAGAGAAGCAACATTCGGTATTTGCAGCACGCGATCGTTTGCGACTTACCTTCAGGCAGCAGCGCCAGCAGCAAAGCGGTGAAGATTGAGATCGCGCGGCTCATGTTTACGAGTTTCAATCGCTGTATCGCTCCTCGAGCACCGTGATGCAATTCAGCAGGTTGTCCTTATGTTTGTTTGTTTTTTTTTCTTTGAAAGAGAGAGAAAACGCATAGAGCGCACCGCACGCGCTCCTCCACTGCTCTTGTTTACTACAGATGTTCCAAAAATTTCTGAGATGCGAGGGTTTTTTTTTTTTTCTCCTCCTCGTGCCTTTTCCCTCTCCTCCTTGCTCCAAAGTGACCCCTCAAGAAAGAAGCGACCGACAGGCACGCAAATATCCCTCACGCAAAGAGCATCCCCGCACGCGCCTGAGAGGACCAGACGAAGTGATGAAGTGAAAAAGAAGGGCTTATCACAGAGCGCGCGCTCTCAGTGGTGTATCTCCCCCTCCGGATTGTCTCTCGGAATGCGGCGCGAGCGAGCGGATCAGCGCGACACTACGCGCATAGTTAGCGCGAGGCAGAGTCTACAGCGGAGCCCGCACGAGCTCTGATTGGCAGCTCGAGGAGGAAAAGCGAAGGCCAGTTCCAAGCGGGGGCGGGGCTCAGGGGAGGCGGGCTGGCCAATCACAGGGTGGGAGGGGCGGGGTGAAGACAGGAGCGAGAACGGAATATTAAAGTGATTTATAGGGAAAGTGTGCAGGTACTGCGGTATTCCTCCTGACAGTGCGTACAGGGGAAATCACACACAAACACACACATGACATACAGTAGGTAATAATTACAAGAAAAAAGATAAAGAAGAACAGTAAGAAGGAGAAGAAGACACTTTACATATAACAGGTTTCATTTAAGTTCAAATAAAAGTAGAAGTATGAAAATAACTATAGCATGAAAAAGAAAATCCATAAAAAATCGAAATAAAATAAATATAAACAAATAAATATGTTTAATTAAAGATGGCACCGATCCGATACCTAGTGGTGGATTGGATGTCGGAGAAAAATTGAAGAACAAATTCAATCCGATCCTGTAACAAATTGAAGAAGAAAAAAAAGAATTAGATTTTGAAATTTGGAAAAGATTTTTTCAGAACTGCTTGAAAATGTTTACTTATAAAGAGACTTGATTGTATTTTTTCATTAGGATTGTGTTTTTATTATATTTATACGTTATTATATTTATTATATTTGTAGTGTAAATGCTTTTTTTTTTTGTAAATAAAAGTTTAACTGAATAAAAAAAACCTGCAGTTTTGTGTAGGTTGTGTTTTTAGTTATGTAGTTTTTCCTGTATCTTTTCATTACTTTAGTTAGAAAAAAAATCATTTTAAAGCTTAGTAGTATAAAAAAAATTAATATATCAGATGGGTATTGATATTCAGCTGATATTCAAGGTTGCAATACTGGTACTGGAAAAGAAAACGTGGTATCTCTATACAACGACAATGAAACCCAGTGATTGTCACTACAGTGACAATCAAATTAACTTAGTATAAAATAATAACCAGAAAGAATTCTGATTAGCTGAAGCTCTTTGTATTTTGACACTCGGTTGCAGATTGGTCATCACAAATCGCCCCAAAAATCTGCCTGTCTAATATCTAATAATATCTGAATAGGTTTGCAGCAAAGTAGTTTGTTTGTTTAGTTACACATGTTCACAAATGGCACTTTTGAATAAATTATACAACATAGTACAATAATATGTAATAAATTATAAGTCAAGTCAAGTCAAGTGGCTTTATTGTCATTTCAACCATATACAGCTAGTTAGTACACAGTGAAACAAAACAACGTTCCTCCAGGACCAAGGTGTTACATAAACCAACACAGAACTACAAGAGACTACACATTTCTGCATAAAGTGCACATGCAGACGTGTGCAAACAGCACAAGACAGTACGATAACTACCAAAACAGGACAATGGGCACCGTAAGAGACAGTGCAGTGCCGACCAGTACACAGTTCTAGTGCGAAAGTGTCAGATATAACAGTAGTGCAAATGAATAAAACTATAATAAATTGCTGCGAATGTAAACGTAACATATTATGACATAGTGTTCGTCAGATAAGCTTATACTATATATGGACATAGTAGTTATTGGGGTAGCAGCCAGGTAGAGAGTATAATAATTACAAGAAATTATATACAATATTTTATAAAATAGGTGATACAGTTTAATGTGGTTTATTTAGAGATGTGATGTCATCAGAAAATATTTACAACCTTAAAGAACTTTTTAAAAAATGACCCTAAACAGTGACTTACATTTTTCTTCACTGTGCACATCAACAGTATTGAAGCAGTTATAATACACAGCACAATTATATTAAAAAAAGAATTAAAAAATCTATATTTGAAAGGATCCCACACAGGCAACAGGAAATAAAGACAACGTAGAACATTTAACATATGGCTTTTCGTTTAGTAACTTTTGAGATGGAGTGAGCTAAAACTGAATCAACAAACATAATAAGTGAAGTGAAGTGACTTGTGGCCAAGTATGGTGACCCATACTTGGAATTTGTGCTCTGCATTTAACCCGTCCACGTGCACACACACCCAGAGCAGTGGGCAGCCTTTTTAGCTGCGGCGCCCGGGGAGCAGTTGGGGGATCGGTGCCTTGCTCAAGGGTCTCACCTCAGTCGTGGTATGGAGGGTGGAAGAGAGCGCTAGTCATTCACTCCCCCCACCTACAATCCCTGCCAGACCCGAGACTCGAACCCACAACCTTCGGGTTACAAGTCCGACTCTCGAACCATTAGGCCACGATTGATAAGAGATTATCAAGCGGTCCTGTAGGCTAGGTGTGTGAGATGAATAATTCCTTATCTTTTTAAAGTGTAAGGACTGAATACCACGTGCACTTGCGATTCAACCCTGTTCACCGGTTTTTGAAGTTCACCAGTGAACTGTAGCTATCAAATGCCCTTGTCACAATATTTTCACATTCAGTCACTGACAGCTGATATTTAAAGGACACTAAATGTGAAGCCTTATGGTCCCACATTTGATGATTTCCACTTTTCTACCAATGCCCTTGTACTTTCATCAAACTACTCCCCTATGGCGCGTTCTTCAAAATATTCAGGATGTAAGACAGAAGTGAAATGACTGTGTGTTGCCATGTCCCCGCAAGGTCAGCTGCTCAGGAAGGACAGAGCCCCAGCAGAGCTGAGCCGTCTGCTGCTTCGGATGGACTGATGACACCACAGAGGAGACAAGGGAAAGCTCACGAATGTCAATTAGCCAAAGCCTGAATGACACATATCATGCTCATGCAGATGCCCAGCTCAGTAGATAAAAGCGGCCATGTTTTAATAGCACTTCAGAGACGTGCTTTCAGAGAACAATGGAGAATACGATGTGCATTAATTATGTTTGATTTACTGCTCGGCCCATTGAAAAGCAATTAATCAGCAAAGCGTCACTGAGTATTGCATATGCATTGCTCCGGGTCTGAGCCTTTCTTTTATTGCACACGTCGTAAAACTGTTCACTGTAGTGCAACACAAACCAAAGTAGAATTTAAACTGTAAATAAACTACTCGGCAGACTGCATTTTTAAAATTTGTTTTGGTTTTAAATATTTCTACTTCTTGTAATTGTTCTTGGAGTTTTGAGGATAAGAATTATAAGGCATTAATATATAGACATTATTTTTATGCCACAGTGCTGTTGAGTTCTTTATTCTGATTTGTCAGAAGGTGTTGATTAGTTTTCTATAACAGCAGCTCTGACAGTAGTAGGAGACGTTTTAATTTATTTATTATATGTAGTCCAGGAATCACAGTCATGAAACATGGAACAAGTCAAGGTACAGGCCGACAGGGTTACCGAATACATATCCAAATCCATAGATCAATAAAAACAGAGACGGGTCAAAACAACAAGGAACCATAATACAGGAAACTACAGCTTGACAATGTATGAAACGTTCAACGAGACTTTGCAGTGAAATACAGAAACAGCAGGGTATAAATAAATAGACAGACTGATTAAGGGTTGAACACAGAAGAGGTGCACACATTTGGGGAACAAACCAATGACACGACAGGGGTGGAGACAGGATCAAAACCATAACAAAGGCACATGGCCAATCAGAAACAAAAGCACAAAAGTGTGTTTTAATTTCTTAAGTATTTTAAATTTAAGATGTGTGGAAGAGTTTTGAAAAAAAATAAATAAATAGTGCAGTTAGTGAAAAATGCTCATTTCTGCCAGAAAAGATCTGTAAGGAACCAGATGTTTTGGGGTCTTTTTCTAGGTCCACAAACTCTAAGCAAACTTGGGAGCAAACCCTAGCCAAACTCGGGAGCTTTTATTATTAAAAACTCAGTCTTTCAGTACTTGCATCACTGTCAGTATGTTTGTCCTTGGGCTGAATTTTGCAGTTACTTTCACTTTGGGTACAACCATTTCTCAAACAAATAATTATAAAATATAGGAAGTGTTTCTTCATTAGCTGCCTTGTTGAAATCACAGACTTTTCCAAAATATCTCTGGGATTTAATGTATAATATGTTTTCTAATATGTTTTCCGTGTGTTTGCCGCTAAATGTATAGTTACAGAGACTGTCTTATTAAAAGCTGCAGTGGAAATCAGAAATATCTGGCTCTGATGACTTTCATTACTAAGTACTTCTTCCCTTTGTTTTACCGTTTTGGTTAATGGATATGAGAGATTGCAGAAAGTGGGTGTAATCGCAGTCTGTTTATTAGCTTTTACCCAAGACTCTATAGTAGAGGTCAGGACACAAGGGCACAAGATCACCGTATAACCAATTCATTTTCCTCTAAACAAGCAGATACAGCTTAAATCCAGGAAATAACACCAGAGAAACATCAGAAGAGGACTAGAAAACCATGTTTGGCTGCTAGGAAAACGAATTGGCATAACTTTTTAGACATTCCAACCAGAAACAAGGGCTATACAGTATATTGTAATGCTCAGCCTCACAACTGGGTGCCTCAGCTCACACCAAGGACAGCTCTGAAAACAATAACAAATGCACGTGCACCTGAGGCAGGCTGAGCTCCAATGGCCTGCGGCTGGAGTGCCATGATTACCCCAAGCAGTCCCGGCTGGCATGTAATCAGAGACAGACAAAAGAGCTGCACGCTAGGGAAACAGAGTTAGATGCTGGATGTGCTGTTACCGAGTAAAACCGCTTACTAATCCTCTCTCTGGTACACAGACGGCCCAGAGGAAATCTGTCCTCCAACCCACCACTGATGACGCTCACCACGTGCACTGGATCCCACAAGGACAGAGCTTGTTACCTCAGCTTCCTTTGTGGAGGCAACTGCCTTAGTGGTCACATCCTTCAAAATTCTCACCTTGGAAGCAGCACGTTTGGGAAAACCTATAACCTACGTTCACACTAGCCAGTGACAGATGATTGTTCATTTTCCATGTATGTACATGACACAGAGCTGCGATTTCAACAGCAACAGTAAGTGACAAAGCGACAGAGTAAGAAGCAACACTTGAACTGACATTTGCTCACTTCTATGCAAATTAGGTTTGACAACATAAAGCCACAAATCCAAATGATTTTTCAAACCAATCCTGTGGTACATGTGGTCTGACATAAGTGCTGTTCCCCATTCTTTAGTTTCTTATATGTTTTCAACTTTAGTTTCTAATTGCATTTAGATTCCATTTACTATTTGATGCACAAAAATGGAAAACCTATAACGATGGTTTCATCTTATCCTATCATATACATCGTCTCATTAAATAGAGACATTACAAAGAAAAAAAAAGCTTGGAAGAACGTAGTGGAGCTCACTAGCACTTCTGCTAAGTGTACAAAGCTAGTACAGTTAGCTTGCTTTGCTAATCTACCAACAAAGCTTCTACAAAGCCTAGCATGTAACATGTAAATCAAACAACCACTTTTCACAATGACTAGCACTTTAGTTAATTTCTGATTAACTAGTTAGCAATTAACTGTGACTTGTTGCTTGTTAGTGTGAACATACACAGGGTTAGCATCAAAAATAAGTGTCATAAACTGTAGGATCCTGCTCATGTGACATTTTGACTCTTCCCTGAGAACTGATCCCACACTAGCATTAGCTTAGCACATCTAGACTACTGTATGCTGAATAATATAGCTAGCTAGCTAACTACTAGCAAGTGAGTCAAAATAGATGCATAAGCTAGCTACTTAAGATGTGAGTTTGCGTAACGTTTACAAGTTAATTCTGTTTTCTACAAAAACAACTAGCGCCGGATTGCTCTGTCATGTATGTCCAAAGGTTTTGGTCTGGTGAACAGATTTATGAGATTTATGCCTACACTGGCCTTCCAAATGGAAAAGCCTTTATCTCAAGAGTGCACAAAATGCTCTCCTAAAATGCTGTTAACCTTCCACTCCTCGCTTTCTCCTGTACTTAAATTAAAACACACACACACACACACACACACACACACACACACACAGAGAAGAGCAAGAAGCTGGTGAGAATGAGTCAGAGTTGGAAACTAGGTATGAAATTTTGATATCGTGACAAGTGCATAATAGTTTATGATAATACAATGATATTGTATATATATTTTAAAGGTTGCTACACATTTACCTTCATCTCTTAGACAGCATTTTGTCCAAAAAGAAAGAAACCTCAGCAGTATTTGGGATGTGTCCAGCTATCAAAATTAAAGGATTGCGATCTGCGAGAAGAATATGATGTCCCTTCAAATTCGTCCAAAATCGGGAACCTTGGCGGAAAACATCACCATATCTCCTTGTGGAAAACATCACCATATCAATGTAACATTTTTAATAGGTTTATATTGACCACCCATCATACAAGTCCCTGTGTAAGTTGTTACTGCAGAAATAATAATTTAATAAATATTAAGCTTATTAAAAATGATCCTGAAGATCTGTCAGGAAAAGGAGGAATAATCCAAAACATGGTCTGAACTAATCAAACCAAAGAGCACACGGTTTACGTCAAATATTTATCTAATTATCTACTCTGAAAAATCGTTTGCAAAGATTCAGGGGAAAAAAAGGAAAAGGCGCCTTGCACGTTTTGAGAAGAAGCTCCTAATAATTTCCATCTGAGCAAGTGTCTGATGTCTCCTGGAGTTTAGTTATACATGAAATATTCAGATGATTGAACGTAGTGTGACTTTTTCTCTTTGTCTGGATTAAACGGATTGGAGCTCAGAGAGAGCACAGCAGGTCAGCGCAGTAAAAGCCAATGCACATCAGATAGTCAGGACAGGGTTCTTAACGCAAGTAGGATCTGTCTGTAAATGTCTCAGTGACTTGCTCTCTTGGGCACTAATTCACATATAAAAAAGCATAGAAAGTAGAAATTGCAATCAACTGAATAAACTATTAACAATCATTAAAACCAACTTGAGCAGCCTATAAAACAGGGAGAGCTGCTTTCAAAACTCAAATCTTTAAAATTAAAAACAGCTTGCGGTCCTGACAACATCAGCAAAAAGTTATTCAACACTCTACTGAGTTCCTGTTTTCCTGACATCTACAGTCGAAGCCATGATAATGGAGATGCACTGAATCTGAATGCCTTGAACCTCAGTAACCCTGGAACAGTCATTAACACTGAGCATGTTCAGACCCGCACCGCTTTACAACCCAATATAAACAGCAGTCAGATCATCAAACAGTGTCAAACTGCCTGTGTGGATCTATGAAACTAACAGCCAGAGTAAATTAGAGCGCTGTCGGGTCATAAAGACAGGATGGATTGGCAGAGTCAGAGTCCATGTCAGAGACACAAAGCAACGCTTTGGCTTCGAACATTTCTTAGTTTGAAAGATGCTGTAACCCTGGTTCATGCTATCATAACCTCACACTAAAATTACTTTATCTTTCTGGTAAAAGCTTAATAGACTTTAACGTCAAAATTCAGCTGCTAGAGTAAGAAACATTGACTCGAGTAAAACTACTACTGTGTCATGTCAACACCGGAATCAGTGTTGAACCCCAGCTCACAGAACACATCACGGCCTACAAACGTGGCCGCCATGGACTACAACACACACAACAAACTCCCAACACATACGCTCCATGTCAACCTTTCAACTCACCTGATTACTGACTGTTTACACCTGGACTCCATCACACATGCTCACGTGCACATAGACACACAGGATGTACACACAAACAGACCCACAATGCGAAGTATCATTCTGTGTTTATGCCGTCAACCCACCAAGCCTTGTTCTCTTGTGCATGATATTCTGTTTTGTTGATCTCATATTTCTCGTTTTCTGGAACCTGGTTTTGTCAACACGAGTCTGTTTGCTCATTGCATGGCCCTTGCCTTTTTTTTTTTTTGACCACGCTCTCGTGTATCATGTTGGATGTTTGCCTATCTTTTGAATAAAGCATTTATACCCACAACTGCAGCCGTCTCTCACACTTGACATGCCACTACTGTAGTAATAATTCTATCCATCCATACCGCTATCCTACACAGGGTCACGGGGAGCCTAACCTAGGGAACTCAGGGCACAAGGCAGGGGGCAGGGGACACCCTGGACGGGGTGCCAACGCATCGCAGGGCACAATCGCACACACATTCACAATTTGGAAATGCCAATCAGAATGTCTATGATGCATTTCTTTGGACTGGGGGAGGAAACCCACAAATCACAGAGAGAACATGCAAACTCAGTGAGCTATGCTAAAGGGAATGCCACATCCATTTTCAACAGTATATAAAGAAAAGGCTAGCTAACTTCTTGTTGGGGTTGCAGTCGCTTGCTAGGTTCATTTGCCGTTAGATAGCTAGCGCATGTTACTCCATACATGTTTCTAGCTACATAATTAACTATAAAGCAAAGATATCCTGAGCATTAAAAAAAAAAACCTGAAGATAGCTGATAATTGGGTCAGAGATGCTCATTTGTCTCCACTGTCTCAGACATTGCTGCTGCTCCAGAACCATTTGACGGCTGAAGTGTAGATTTTCAGTAGGCTTTATTTCTCCTGGTGGTGCCTAAGACCACACTGACATCAATGGGAGTCAGATCTTTTAGTGCAATAGCTCCCAAACTTTGTTAACTTAAAACAGACCTTTCTCCTGACATTTCTCCCTTTCTTCTTCCTGCAAAGAATCAGAGATAGTCAGAGAGAAAGGAACCGATGTAGAGAAGAAAAAAGAGGAATTATAGATTAAGGAAAGAGAAGGAGAAAAGGCAGATTTAGAGTGAGAGAGACCAATATAGAGAAGAAATAAGGAGAAAGTGAAAAGGGAGGTTTGAAGAAGAGAGAGAGAGAGAGAGAGAGAGAGAGAGAGAGAAGGAGAAAAGGGGTACTTAGAGGGAAAGGTAGAGTGAGAGAGAAGGGGAGAAAGAGAGAGAGATTGATAGACAAGAAAAATGGAAGAATTAAAGTTATTGGAGTGAGAGAAATAGCGATTAAAAAGAGAAAAAAAAACAAGAAAGGAAGAGATAGTTAATGTAAGAGTGGGTGAGTCAGAATAACAGAGAGAGAAAGGAGAAAGAAAGAAAGAAAGAAAGAAAGAGGGAGACAGAAAAAGAAAAAGGGGGAAAGAAGAAAGGTAGAGAGAGACAGAAAAACTAAGAGAAAGGGAGAAGGACAGATAAATCCCTCATCCATCTTCAGATTGCCTAGTGAATGGAGACTATGTGGAAGAGAATAAGAGTGAAATGTGTGTGTGTGTGTGTGTGTGTGTGTGTGTTTGCAGAAGCAAGAGGCCTTGAGTACTCTGTAGTCGTGTTCTATATTAAATGAAGAGTGTTGTGTGTGGGCTGTAGACGATTCACACACTGCACAGAGGAACAAATCAGTCAGCGCTAATCTCACTCGCTTTAACGTCGAATGTGTCGTTACATTTGCTTCGTTATCGCGCCTGTTGTTTTCCACTGATTGCTCCTGCTACATGTCATGCCTATAAAGCACCTTGAAATTGAACAAGCGAAACTGAATCAACAAAAGCAGAAACTGAATGAGAAAACTGCAACATTTTAGAGAAAAGGAATTGAGCAATTGCTTTGTGGTTCTCAGGCTTTAAAATGCTAAATGCTAAATTGAATTAGCACCTCACCCCAAAACTATATTACTGTAACCTATAAACAGGAGGGTATTTAATTAAGGTTCTCCCTTAGGGTGTACTATATTACTGATATGAAAAGTATAATGAAACGCAGCCATGGGAAATTCCCTTGAAACACAAGCAAACACACACACACACACACACACATACACACAGAGTCAAAAGTTGACTTAAGATTTTTACAGAATCTATTCATCATAAGTAAAATTGTTTAAAGTTGACTACACATTAAAAAATAGCTTTTGTTTAACAAGCTACATATGAACCTAGTGGTTGCTAACATTATTATTGCTAGCATATTTGTAGCTATTGTTGAACCTAGCTAGTTTAGCTATTTTTATTAGCATGATCATAACGGTAGCATCGAAACGTTTTACATCCTATGGGTTGTAATTAAACTGCCACAGCGCCTTTGAATTCTCGATTCTGATTGGACAGATTACCAGAAGTTCCGACTGTCAGTCATATCACAGATTTATATTAACACACTCGTTCTAATATGTTATTGTTTCTGTAGTAACAGATATGGTATGGCAGCACACCACATAAACCATTAAAAAAAATCTGTAAGGAGATGTTTATTCAGCATTTATGGAAGGAGTCTCCAATGTCCCGTTTTCCGATACGGGAAAGACTTCGTTCTAGTTGCATTTGTTTTTATGTTATTAACTTCAAGAGATAGAGAAACAAGACAAACTTATGAGAGAACGTTTATTTATAGCTGCTATAACATAACTGATAACAGGAACTAACCAGTGAAGGGAGCGTGGCCTCCCCTTCCTCGCAGCTAACACTCCTTTTTTTTCAATTAAAACCAAACTAAATCACATTGAATCATATCATATACAATTGCTATGACATCATCTCCGAAGGAGAGCTACGCACCCCCTCCCATTTCCCATTTCTTCTTAATCCTCTCTCGATGATGCAGCTCTGGTAGGCGTTTACTTTGAGCATATGGACAGATTAATGGGAAGCCACTTTAGGCAGAACGCTGTGGAAAATTGGATTAAATCGATGAAATAGGCCAGCATGCCTCTTTATTGTCTGCAGCAGTAGAACTTAAGCAGTTAGACAGGCACTTTACGTGTGTTCTCTGCTCACTAATGCATTGCATTCTGATTCAGCCATAAACAGAGTTGCGTCGATGCACTTCAGATCAGTTAAAGGCTCTGAAAAAGTGCGGTTCAGATCAATTGCCATGCATTATTATCTGGTTATTTTTGGTCAATCATGAGCTCAATCCTGAGATTAGTAAATCAGGACAGGGAAATGATAATAATGCGGTAGTAATGCATCTGGACTTTCAGATATTATAATTCATCCATTTACAAGTACATTCTGTTTTATAGTGATAACACAAGTTCTCAAGACGTCCCAGAGGAGTATAAGTAGACTGTGGTGGTTTATTTGTCTTAAAAAATGCTTAGGTGGTAAAAATATAATACGTTTGCATTAGAGACCTGTGAAAATATCGAGCAGTAGGAATGGACAAAATGAAAAAAGCATCATATTATGAGACGCAATACTTTACATATCACAGTTTGCTAACAACCTGCCAACAAATCAGTAATTTTGCATCTTAAAAAATATGTTTGATGATACTCTTATTTAATGTCTTACTTTAGTGTACAGGGTGTTCGAAAAGTCAGGGACCAATGGGAATATGTTGAGCAAAATCCATAAAACATGATACAGTAGCTGAAAAATGTGCAGAGTGTAAGGATGAACATGTAGCACTCATATTGTAAATAACAAATACAAAATTCAGCATATATATTGTTTAAAAAAACATTTAAAAGTGTTATGAAAAGCCATGAGAACACTTGTCTCAGAAATGTGTATCGTTACATAACTGATCATGATATTGAGGTGAGGAGTACTTCTACAATTTAGTTTTCATCTGTTTTTATGTAAGAAATGTTAAAAAATGCTTTCGTGGATCACATGATTTTAGGTGAATTCTATGTGCTCACTTAAGAGCTTATACGTGGCTGGATACAGACACACATCAATATATCAATACAGCAGTTGCTGGAAGTCGCTGGAAATGCTAGCACCCCCCACTACAAACAGATCCTTTCTCTACCTGATCATCATGAAATCATGGCCTGTTTTGTTTACTGCATGTACAAAAACAGCAAAGAAATCGAGCTTTGTTCTTAAAAATGAGCTTGTTGGTTTGAAATTTCTCATAGTATGCATGTTTCATCCATCAGTTATGCAACTCTTTAGGCAAAAACAGTAGTAAGCTAACATGGTTGGCTACTGTCAGGCACAACTAGTGGAACTCACTGTTCCCTGTTATTTGACAATACTTTAAATGTTGTCATGGCTTGTTCATGTCCTTTTTCCTTCAAAGACCTACAAATCAGATTCATTCATCAGCTCAGATAACAGGATGAGAAAAATGAATAGTACTAAATTAATACATAATCAAGGCCTACAGCACAGATTATGAACCCTGGTCCTGGAGTACCCTGTGTCCTGTAGATTTTAGTGTTTTCTCTGCTCTAAGACACCCACTTCAACTCAGGAAGGGCTGTTAATCAGCTGATTAGTTGAATCAGATGTACTGGGAGAGGGAAAAACACTGAAATGTGCAGGACAGGGTGACTCCAGGATCCAGGTTGGGAACCTGTGGCCTATAGGATAGGAGTATAAGACATCTTTATAGCACCTGTTGTCCTTAAGCCTTGGTATAAGATTTCAAGGGTTTCAAGCTCAAAACTCTAGGCTCTCATGCATCTATACAAAATTTGTCCAAACCAACTGCCAGACGAAGTCCAAATATGCTTGTAATGAGTATCATTTATCTCTTTTGCTTATTAACTGGAAAGAAGCCATCCCCATGATGGGTACACAAATGACTTTGCGGGTATGCTATATGGCTGAAAATAATATATGGTAGAAAAAAATAACAAACTAATAAACCTATCACGAAAAATATTCTAAATAAACTAAGGCACTGAGCTCTTACTTGTTGGTGTATAATTTGCAGAGATTATTTAATTTTGTTTACAGAAAAACAGAATACACTGTTTATGGCCCCTCTGTGTTTGGTGAGTTTGGTGAAGTTTGGTATAGAGTCTTATCCTGAAAGGGTCGGTGTGGATGCAGGTTTTCATTCCAACCAAACAGAAACCATACCTGAGTCTACTGAAAGCCAAGATCAACTGATTAACCCAACCCAGTGTTTCTGGGATTGGCTTTGGGTCCAGTGCAACATTGATTCCTAAGCATCTGTTAGCACCCACAATTCCTTGTGAATGAGCATGCGCATATGTCTCCATTCAGTGTTTTTTGTGAATAAGGTGTTTACATGCAAAAAATTTACAATTAAAATAGGCATATTCCAGGGGTGGGGATCAGAATTTGGGGACTCTGAATATTGTCTTAATCTGAATCAGGCAGTCGGATTCTGGCATTTATATGACTCATTACTAATTACTGTTGTGTGTTTGTGTTTTTGTGCATTCTTGGTGTGTCTCTTTTATATTTTTATACTGATATATATATATATATATATATATATATATATATATATATATATATATATATATATATATATATATTTATCTTTATATCTGCTGCTGTAACAATGCAAATTTCCCCATTGGGGGACGAATAAAGGATTATCTTGTCTTATCTTATCTTATCTTATCTTATCTTATCTTATCTTATCTTAATATTTCCAAATTCTGATTAATATTGGAATATTGGTGTGCATGTAAATGTAGCCATTGTCATCATTGGGAAAAATGTTGTGGCATAATAGGAATAAAATACATAGGAATAAAAAGACGTACTGTTATTGGAAAATAATAAACTTGGTGGTGACAGTAACTCTACTTCCTGGATCATACCACACATCACTGATTATTTTCTTATAACAACATGCATCCAAGTGTGTAATTCCTTTTTTGAAGAATATTTAAAATGTCATTTGTTATGTTTAGCAAATTCCACCAGACTTCAGTCATGTTCGCAAACAACCTCATTACCTCCACTTACTCTTTCCCAAACCTCAAACCATCTTCATACATACATACAATTCCACATTGTTAGGAATGATTTAGGCAGGAGCTCAGCTCTATATTCATGCATTTCAAGGTTTTTGTATCATTCCATGCTCTGTGTGATCAAGCTGACTTTGCATCTTTTAAGAAGCGGATCCTTCATCCTTCATTCTGCTCCATTTTCTGTCTATCTCTCTATCTCTATCACCCTCCCTACTGTATATCTATAGCACTTATCTCTTCTCTCTCTCTCTCTCTCTCTCTCTCTCTCTCTCTCTCTCTCTCCTCCACCCCCCCACTCTCTTTCTAAATCATTTCCTCTATTTGGAATTGATTCCAACATGTCTTATCGTAGAAACAGCCGTGCATGCACCCCCCCCCCCCCAACCCCCTGTCTCTATCTCCACCCATCTCCCTCTCTTTTCCTCTAGCATGCTGTCAGTCATCCAAAATGGCTCGGTTACTTTCCTTTTCCTCTCTCTGTCTGGGCTCTCTGGCGCTCTGAGCTTTGCAACAAAAGCTCAGTCTGATGGAGAGACATGAGCACCTGGTACATTTTATCATATAAAGTGGAATTTCCGTTTTCTAGCATGTATCAAACAATCCAGGTCGGTCGTGGAATGTACAAAGAGAGAGATTGGGGTCTGGTTAAGATTTAAAAAAAAATCAAAATCAGTCACAAATAATCATAACAATACAGTAGGAACCATTACAAGAGAGTCACTGGGTAATTGTCATGGTAGAATTACAGACAGGTTTTCATAGGCAAAAATTTAAAGTGTAGGAAAAATAATGATGTGTTTTGAGTAGCCTAAAACATCAGCATTGAAGTTCATAAGTGCTAAAGCAGCTAGCAAGAATGCTGGTTATTAACATTCTAGCTAACAAGTTTTATCTAAGCTCATGATCAAGCATGGAATGAAAATCCCTTCTTACAGTAATGTTGCTTCTGTTGCAAATAAATGATTGAAGGCAGGATATATTGGGCATTTTTAACTACAATTGTATTGACATAAAATCCAAATAGATGCTCTGGGTCAATAAGGCATCCATTGCTAAGCAGTGAACATGAGGGTTGATTGGAGCTGTTCTTTGAGTGACCTTGAGTCTCAGAGAAAGGTACAGAGAGAAAAGGTGAGTGAAAAAAAATCCTGGCAAAGCACGGAGTCTGAATACAGCGAAAAGCAGAACCTTGCTGAAGCAAATTCAATACATTCGTTTTTATTTAACAACCCAGTCATCGATTTTTATATAACCTCAAAAGTTAAGACGCACAGTGAAGTGTTTGATTTTGGCCCTGGTGTTCCTGTTCTTTCCAAAGTCAACAAGTCATCATTTTGTCATTTATTTCAGGTCCTTTTTTGTGGTTTTGATCTTGTATAGGAGCTGTAGACCAGCATGGAAAAGAAGAAAGGCCTCTAATGACATTAGCTCAGGAATCGGTATTGTCATTAGCATCTCTTCGTAATCATTGCTGCTATCACGCCAGTTCAATTTATCTATCGATCACACCCTGGCGTTTTCCTTTTCTCTCCTTCTCTCTCTTGGCCCGGGTGGACAGATGAGGGGTTGCTTCTTCACCTTCCCGCCTCCCCGTTAAACTCTTAACAGATATGTTCTTCTGGTGGTTAATTAAACACGTCCCGAGGCCTGCTGGTCAATGGGCATGAAATCGAACTCTTTAGTGCTGACGTGGCTAGAAGCTTCTGCAGTGCCAATCAATAGAGGGTCTGAAGATCACACACCAGAGGGTGTGTCTTTGAGTGGGACAGATGGATGTGTCTTTGAGTCATATGTACCTGTTTCTGAGTAGCCACTTAGTGCTCAAATATGCTCTTGAAGAGGTAAAGTTTTTTCAGATATCCTGAAGTTAGCCCTTGTTATCTAGCTAGCTACCACAAGTAGAGAAGCTTCTGAATATTTATTAATATGATTTAAATATCCACTCAGAAATCCAGTCAGGTAAGCTTATGTTAACTCGCTAGCTAGTGTTGGGAATAAATATTATGGACATTTATGAATATTTCAAAATCCTCTCAGAAATCCTGTCAGGTCAGCTCAAGTTTTACAGCTAGCAAGCATTATCAGTGAAGATTATAAATATAACCTAAAATTCTATCAGAAATATTCATCAATAAGCTCATGTTAGTCAGCTAGCTAATGTTCAGAGTGAAGTTATTATCTATATAAAAAAAAAATGCTTATGTTAACCAACTATCTAGCATTATCAGTGAAGATTATGAACGTTTATGAAAGATCCTCTCAGAAATCCTGTCAGGTTAGCATGTGTTAGTTAGCTACCTAGCATTTTCAGTGAACGTTTTTCAATGTCTTAAAATCATTTCAGAAATCCTGTCATGTTATCTTAATATATTTAGCTAGCTATCATTATTAGTTAAGGTTATGAACATTTATGAATAGCCTATCCTAAAATCCTATCAGAAATCCTGTGAGGTTAGCATATGTTAGTCAGCCAGCTAGCATTATCAGTAAAGGTAATGAACATTTATGAATGTCTTAAAATCCTCTCAGAAATCCTGTCAGGTTTACTTACGTTAGCTAGCTAGTTGAAATGAGTAAAAAAAAAAATGAGTAAAAAAAATACCTGCAACTGTATGAATGCTAATATTTTCTTCTCCTATTTTTATGTATAGACTGAAGACACATCATTTAGTTTGACTTCCTATCTATGTCTCTTTCTCAGTCTATCTCTGTTCATTTGTTTTTTCCCCTTTTTTTCAATAGTCATTCCTTATAGTCAAATATACAGCTAACTTCTATTTCACTCTGCTCAAGTCTTGGTCTTTCTGTCTCATTTATTTATTTATTTGTTTTGTTTTTTGTTTTGGTTTGGTTTTCTGTCTCAGTCTGTCTGCAGTTTGTTCCCTTATGTCTCACTTTCTATTTAAATTTTTAGTGTTTGAGTCCTTGCTCACAGCAGACTACCATTTCAATGTGCCACAGTCTCCCTGTTTCTCTCTTGGTCACAATTTATCTTTTTGTCTGTCTATCTCTACCTTTTTCTCTGTATCTCAATCTAATTTCAGTTGTTAGTCTTTGTGTCAGGGTTCTTATTCAAACAAATTGATAGCATTTATTTACATCTTTTATTTTTGTCCAAACTATCATTTTAAGCATTTGAGTCTGCATTCTTGTCTTTCTTTCTTTTCTTTCTCTCTCTCTTGTTCAAAGTCAGACATACAGCCTCAGATCTCAGTGGCTCGGTGAGTTCAAACTGCCGCTCTCAGCACCTCTGTCTCCTAAGAGGTCCGTGTTAAGGAAACCCCACGCTCAGGCTGAGTGTGGATTCGGCACTTTTGTACTGAGTACATTTGCAACACAGCACGGTGCTCGTTAGTGGAGATTTGTATCTTGGCTTTGTGCTGAGCTCTGCACTCGACTCTTTATGTCTGGATGGGAATTGAGGCCCAGGAATGTCTGCGCAGATGGGTAGAGAAGCTGGACAGGGGAACCACACACAGGCGTGCACGCACACACACACACACACACACACACACACAGATGTTGTGTGTACATTAATGTACATGAATAATACATTATATACAAGTGTGTGTACATTATATATATATATATATATATATATATATATATACATATACATACAGTCAGGTCTGGAAGTATTTGGACAATGACAGAGTGGTGATTTTGCCTTTATGCACCACCACAATGGATTTGAAATAAAACAATCAAGATGGGATCAAAGTGTACACTTTCAGCTATATTTTAAGAGGTTCCACAAAAATATAGAGATAGCAAAAACCTTAGGTGTGGCCAAATCAACAGTTGGGTACACGCTTAAAAAGAAAGAACAACATCGAAAGGCCTGGAAGACCATGAAAGACATCTCCAGGTTGGAAACTAAGAATTTGGTGAAGTCCATGGGCCCCAGACTTCAGGCAGTCATTGACTGCAAAGGATTTTCATCCAAGTATTAAAATTATGGTTATATTTACAATTATGTCACTTTGTCCAAATACCTTTGAGCCCCTGAAAATGGAGGTACTTTGCTGAAAATGGCTGTAATTCCTAAATGGTAAATGCCATATTTTTGTGGAACCTCGTAAAATAAAGCTGAAAGTCTACACTTCGATCACATCTTGATTGTTTTATTTCAAATCCATTGTGGTGGTGTATAAAGGTAAAATTACAAATACTCTGTCATTGTCCAAATACTTCCGGACCTAACTGTATATATACACACAGAGACACACACACACACACACACACACACAAGTATATACTGTATACACAATACATACACATGGATACATGAGCAGTACGTAACACACACACACTTTTACAGTGTACATAGGGAAGGTGTGTGTGTATGTGTGTGTATGTGTGCGTGTGTCCTAACACCCACTACCAAATTACATCGATCAGCTGCCTCTGAGTGCTTCTTAATGGACATACTCATACACGCACACACACACACACAAACACACACACCTGCACACATACGCCCACACGTATACACTCAAGAGCTGTGTGCATTCACACAGTACATAAGGAAGCTCTGAGAGTGTGAGTCATTACTCCCATCAGTTTACAATTTTCAGCTCCTTCTGAGTGCTGGGTAATGGACACACTCACATACACATACAGTAGTGAAGTATACTGTGCGCTTGAACAAATACACACACACACACACACACACACACACACACACACACACAGTGGTGAGGGAATTTGACTCTCTCAGCACATGAGAAGGTGAGCTGTAATTAACACTGTAATTATCCAGATTTCTCCCATTAAAGCCACAAGAACTGGAGCATTAATGAAGCAAAAACAAACAACCTGCTGTGATGCATGGTAGATGGAAATCTGAAGGAATATTTTAAAAATTATTTATGCAGTTATGCATTGACCTTTGGGAATATGGCTGAGAGATTTTTTTTTTTTTTAAACAAAGAAAACTTTGAGCTTAAAATCACATTTATAGGTGTACAAAATAGGAGCAAAATTACAATCAGACATTTATAGTTTTTCCCACATTTCCTCCATGCCTATGCAGATTAGAAGGCTTTCAAAAAGGAAAAAGACAGAGAATTGTTTATAATTTTGTGCCCTTATGTGTCTTTCTTAAACATCTGATGTCACAATTTTAGGATTTCTCCTTTAACGTAGTTTCATTTTTTCCTGTACATTTTTTTTTTCCTTTATGTGACAACCGAGAAGTGAGGGTGAATTGTTCTGATGTGTAGGTATATTATTAACATGCCATAATACAATACAGTGACCTCATGAATTATTAGCACCCTTTATGAAAATGATAAATATATAAAAAAGAACAGCACATTCAACATGATATTTTGAGCTCAAACATAGAGAAACATTGTATACGTCTGTTCTTCTCCCAAAGTAAAGATGGCGGCGTGCACGGACGCAGCGGTTCGACGCTCCCCTATCTATGACAAAGGGATTTTGTGCAACCTCATATTTATACCCCAGAGAAACAGGACATGGGTAAAGGCAAAAGAGCAATTGAAAAACAATTTTCAAGAATGGCAATTTTTTTGCGTTTATTTAAAATATTCATTAGTGGCATCATTCATTTTGGCACATATATTTTTTTGAGAGGAAACACAATTATTTAAAAAGTAGTGCTACTGAGATCTTTTTTTTTTTTTTTTTTTGTTAGGACAAAGATAATTGGTTTCTATTACTATTGTATAATTAGCTATTGTTTGAGAGAATACATTTAATTATTGTGTGCAATAGTTATTTTATGCAATCATTTGTACACATTTTTATGGAAGGTGCCAATAATTTTGGAGGCCCCTGTATATACAAGAGCGGAGGAGAGCAAAGATGGTGAAAAAAATTATGTCAGGTGTATATCCCAGGGCAAAATGAAGTGCCTGAGTGATTAATGGTATTTCATAAATAGCTTTAGGGGATACTTGGAGGTACTACAAAGCGTACTTCACAGAAAAGGAAAATCCTGAGTTTTCAGGAGGAAATAAGAAAATAGAATTTCAGAAATTAATTTGATGCAACAACTAATATGATTACATGGATTTAATAAGCAACTACATGGATTTTCAGTAAGTGATTTGTAGAAAGGTATAGGAAAGTAATTAGGTGTGTGCAGAATGTTCTAGAAAGAGTACAGCATTGTAAGTAATTTTCCCCTCAGAACACCTCATATTTGGAGATCTCAAGGTGAGTGCTCTATGGGGAGAATTACTTACAGCGAGGGGACACAAGTATTCAGACACTTTTATTTTTGTTATTTAATATACTTTAAGTGCATCTACTTCAGATTTACATACATAACGTCTTTTCAGTTTGTAGAAAAAAGTATGTATTTATAAGCATAAACAAAGCTATGTTTAAAAACGTAGAGAAAAAGAGTTCAGACATCACAAATGAACAGCATTAGTACTTTGTTGTAAAGCTGATGTTGGCAATTACAGCTTTGAGAACTCTACTGTAAGAAGAAAGTAGCTTTTTGCAGAATTTTGGTTCAATTTTGCTACATTCCACTTGGCAAATCATCTTCAGTTCTCCAATGTTAAAAGGATCCCTCTGATGGACCTGCAATTTCAAAATCCTCCAATAATTTTCAAGTTCAAATCCTCCAATAATTTTCAAATAGGATTCAGGTTAGGATATTGGCTAAGCCATGAAAAGCCTTCTTGAGTTATATGTTAATGTTTGGGGTCATTGTCTTGATGAAATGTCCATCTTTTCCCCAAATTCAGTTTCTTGGCTGGCGAAATTAAATTCTTCTCTAATGTGTCCCCTTACTTCAAGCCATTCATGTTTTTTTTTCGATGACGTGTAATGCCCCAGTACCATTTGCAGAAATGAAGATGCTCCCACCACCATGCTTCAGTACAGGTATGACGTTCTTGGAATCATATGTGCAACTCTTCTTTCTCCAAACATAACGAACTGAATTATTGCCAAAGAAATTATGTTTTGTATGACCAGAGTATATTGCTCCAAACCAATTGACAGGGATTTTTAAGGTCAGTGCTATGGATCTGTAGCTTTTTCCACTCGAATGTTGCTTAATAATGTCCCTGAGACCTTTAAGAAACTCCCTCACCTTCACCATGATTGCTACTTGCATGAAATCTACCCAACCAACAGCAACATCCTTTGATTTATTTTTAATCTTTACCTATACAGTTTACATTTTTAAATACAGTGTCCCCAAACTTTTTTCCCTATCAGTTTTATTTAAACATATCTTTGTTTGTGCTTATGAATACATACTTATTCATATTACAAAGTGCAAAAGACTTTAAATGTGTAAACTTGAACTGCACTGGATGCCTATTAAATACCTATTTCCCTACACTGTACATAAATAATTGTAATGTATCATTAGATAATACTAATTATAAATTCTGAGTTCTGTTAAACAATAAGAGGTACATTTCCAGGGTATTTTAGCAATAAAATAGCTATATTTCCAGACGAACATGACATTAATTCTTCCATAAAAAAAAAAAAAGAAGGTCTGTAGCAGTTTGTCATGTTCGGGTTGTTCCTAGAAGCATAATAAGATTTGCACAGAGTATTATTTGTATTTCAGGAGTACTTGAAGTCTGTTGTCGAGAAATTGTGACGAGCAGATATAATGAGACATGCAGGATTTTTTTGTGTGTGTTTTGAAGAAGAAAGCAAAAACAGCTACAGCAAAGATCTTAACAGGGTTCCATGCAGATTCAGGGAAATACTTTGAAATGGCAATTATTAATAGTCAAGTGGATAAAAAATAACCGCCATGTCACTTCAGCATCTCTGTAGAATTCTACTTAAGAAGTTGGACTACATTATATACAGTACTTTGTTAGTCTCAATGTCTCAGATAAGCATGATATTCTCTGTGGTGTACCACAAGGCTCTGTACTTGGCCCACTTTTATCTCCTTTGTATGTTGTATGTTGCCATTGGATCAAATTGAAGTCAGTTTTCATGGTTATGCTGATGATACACAGTGCCAGAAATGATTTAATGACGAGTGGGGCAGTCGTGGCCTAATGGTCTGAGAGTCAGCCTTGTAACCTGACGGTGAACCCGAAGGTTGTGGGTTCGGGTCTGGCAGGGACAGGTGGGGGGAGTGAATGACCAGTGCTCTCTGCCACCCTCAATACCCTGACTGTTTTAGATACAAACAGTACTACTGAGGTAAACGATGTTATTTTAGGTGAGCATGTGATAATTTAGGCAGGCGGGTTGCAGGACATTAAAATCATAGCTACGAGCTTTCCTTACTTGTTAGCATCATGAGTGTCGTAGCACCAGCATAAAACTAAGGAAGCAAACTCAGTCTCCAAACTTGGCTGATGGACTATATTTGGGGAAGTGGAAAATTGTCCTTTCCTCCAAGTTTTATCTCCAAACATTTGCACCAACTTTATCACCTGGCTTTAGTAGATTTCTATGTTTCAAATTTATCTTTCTTATGTATTAATCCAAAAAGCCCACTGCTTGAATCTTTCCTCACATAGGTGTCCGGGATAATTTGGCTGAGTAATATTTCGAAAAGTCAATAAGTCTTCAAGTGACATGACGTAATTTGGATTATGTATCTTGTTCATCGTTATTAAAATGACTGTGAAGTCTCATGCAACAGAAAAATCTTTAATATCATTAATGGGAAGTGAATTCATCAATCTACCACTGAGACAGAAAGAATACATTTGGTGCTCAACGAAATTATAGTTTAAAATTTTTTTTTAGAAATTCTCCAGGTTCAAAGAGACGGCTTACCTTCCAAAACAACATTCATCATCTCCTACAGATGTGATAAAAACATTAAAGACACACTTGCTAAGAGTGAAATAAAGAGAGTTGTACCATCAGAATGGTTTCTCGACTGGTGAGACACTTCAACAGTAATAGACATCACATAAATGGCATCTCTTTAAGAATTTCTGTTAGTGAAAAACCTTGGTTTTGTGTCAAAACTTGATTTTTCATCATTGTCCAGACTTCATCCACAGAGACATCTGATGGGTTTTTCCCAGACCACTGCTGGAAAGTACTTAAGTTAAACATTTTTAAGTATCAAATCAGTTGATATTATCAGACCCAAAAGTCTCCATACATAGCAGAAATGAACACTTTTTAGCAAAATGTCTTCCAAACTTTTTCATACTTCGTTTATATTATATATATATTTTTTTTTTCAGACAGCCTTTAAGAATGCCACTGACAAAAGAAGAATGTATTGAAATAATTCTCATGGCTGGGTCAAGAAGCTGTCGCAAGGTTGCGATGGACTTTGACAGGAAACATGGCAACCACATCACACACAACACTGCTGCTAAACTGGGAGCCAAAGTCAGGAGAATGACTCAATGTGGGTTTACAAAGAAATGGCGATCATGTAGAGGATGTTTTGTAAATAAAGTTACATTTTGCTAAAAAAAATTTTTATTTCCCCTATGAGACTTTTGGGACACCCTGTATATTGTGCAGCAAACAGTAAAACTAATAGAATCAATTCTCTTAGATAAACAGTTGTGCAGTTTTCTAAGTGAATTGGCTGGTAGGTTGTTTTAGGCTTCTTGCCGAACCTGCCACAGTTCTTCTGCCTTAAAATACAAAAGTCTTGCTCTATATCTCTTGGGGGGAAAACCCCCAAATACTGGAAATCTAATTCCTTAATTTTCTACTGACACAATAATGCAGTAGGTATAAATGCATGTAAGAAAACATTTTCATATTAAATGTGGGGTGCGTAAGACTTTATATATTATGCACTGTGTATCTATTTTGGTTTTCTGCCTATTATTAGAGCTGTAGTAAAGACCACTATTTTTAGTTCCAAGACCAGGACTAGATGAGATCATGTCAAGACCGAGTCTTAAGCAGGCCAAGGCCAAGTCAAGATCAAGTCCAAATAAAAATAAGACTGCATCAATAGAGATTGAAACCCATCAAATCCTTTTTGAGGCTTTTACTTCAACTAGTTAGCTTCATTCCTGCATTTCGCCAATAATTAAGATATTTTCTAGAAGAAGTTACTTATTGTCAAGCTTTGTGCATGCATTGTTCTCATCATCATTGGAAGATCACAAGTTCAAATCCTGGAAATTCCAGAGCAGTAAAACTGGCCATGCTCTCTGGGTGGGAGGGACCTCATACTCTCTCCCCCTGTCAATCTCAGTGGCACTAGCCAATCGTGGGCATCTGTGAGCACATGTACGTGGAAGAGGGTAGATAGCACTTTCCTCCGAGTGTTTTACACTGCCCTTTGAGACAACGTGAACAGCACTGTGAAAAATATGTGGTTGGCTAGCTTTATGTGTCTTGGAGGAAGCATGTGTTAGCCTTTGCCCTCACTGGTTGCTAGCTGTTGTATGATAGGGGAGAGCTGGCTGGTGGGTGGGAATTGGGGAGAAAATGGGGGGAAAATGCTAAAGATGCTCCTGTGCCACAGTCATAATTAAATCTTTAAATACATTTTTCTTATACCTTTTTCACCTTTGGGGTAACCAGACTTTAAAATGCTAGAACTCAACTAAGGTACGGCTAAGGAATGGCTAAGATACATGCAAAAGCGAAACATTTTCAGAACAGTATATAGTCTATATATCAATCTATATATCAAAATTTCACAATGTGATTTTCCCAGGCCACTATGCATATTCTCTCTCTCTTTCTACCATATATATATATATATATATATATAAATTTTGTATACTAATGCTATGTTTATGGATAGCTTATTTATGGATAGCATTTATGTATATTGCATTTCCTCCATTACCCCAGGAGAGCAGTTTTATTTTATCAAGAATAAGTTCTCGGGTGATTTATATCCTGCTTGCACTGAAATTTGTGGCCTATAAACAACATAAGCTGCACTTGAGGGAGCTGATCAATGTAAATTGGTGAGTGGATGGGCTCAGCGACCTCTGGACGTCCTTGAAGGAGGAGTTTAACATCGCCGTGCTGTTTGTTTACACAAAACACTCTGCTGCAGCCAACTTTTGAATCCGTGAAGCTGATAGTTAATGCCCCTCGGTCCCGGTTAGCGCCAGTGCTGTGAAAAAGAGAGTACAGTCGATTTACCACACCTAAAGCTTTCAAATGAGCTCAATTGAGTCAAGTCTCATAAAAGAGACTCTCTCGATCGAGATAGCTTAACTCTTGGGCTATTCACTATTTAGGAATGAATGCTCCATTGACCCAGACCATCTCTTTAGACACTATAGCAATAAAATTACGTTTACATTTATTTCTTTTCCCGAGTCTTTTATACAAAATGTACTACAAGGCAGAATCTGAACATTCGGGCAATAAGCTGACTATTTGAGGTTTAAGGGTTTTTACTCAAGGGCTTAAATATGATTTTCTGTGCATCCTGGGATTGACAACCTTCTGGTCCATAGTACAGTTCCTAACCAGAGCTATCACTACAGTTTTTAAGTAATTACTTTAAAATGTCCAAAATATTAATGTCAATGATTTTATTTCATCTTATTACTCTCATATCAAACTGACCTCAACATAATCAACATAATATACTGTACGTAAGGCATAAAACATTTGGGGGCATGCCCCAAAATTAATCAATGATGGGGAGGTGTGATGTGGCCTGACACATTATTTTCCAATCACATCACATTTATTCCTCTTATACCACAGCATTTCCCTAGTGATTTAAAAAAAAAAGATATAAAAAATTTAAAGAACAACACATCATGCTTTTTATCCATTTATAGTTACATTTAATTTTGTGGAGCATTCACAAAACAAGTTAGTTCTTGTTATCAATTACATTATAAAAGCTATAAACATTCATTCCCTCACTAGCTTTTTTTCCCTCTCCCTTGATGTTAATAAGACAAAAAAAAAAAAAAACAGCTTGTCATGTTACAGAGAAGCCGGAATGTGCAAACTCCTCCGTTTTGAAGACCTTCCAGTGTTACATCTTTACCCCTGACTGTTACAAAGCTCTGAAAGGCTACAAGAGCCTGTGTAAGTTACTGTAGAAAGAAGGAACGCATTAATATAAATTCCACAGCCGGAACTACTTTTGAGCTGTGCTGTCTGCCCGATCAGAATCAAGCATTCAACAGCACAAGCCCAAGATCCATGTTGGAAACATCACTTTTCTTAATGTATTGCTCCACATTTAGGAAAATTGGAGCAGAGAAATGGGTCATTCTGACCCACACAGGATGGAAAGGCTTAAACATCTCTGCATGTCATGTACAGAAAGGGACAATAGTGTTTCTGAGCATCTAAATGTCGCTGCCTGACATTTTTTATCAGATGGCATCTGACAAGACGCTCACAAGAGCCCTTGTCAGAACTATCTAAGAAGAGAAAAAGGTTCACATCTTTAAACACGATGTTAAAAAAAAACCTTGCAACATCAACAACAGATAGATGTTCCTGACAAATGCACTTCAAAGAAATGGTCTGTTCTGAGAAATAGCACAGCACTTTAGAGAATTCTTTCGAGATCATCAGAAGAGGAGTACATGCAAAATGAAATTATATGTGAAAATGGCCAGTTTGCTTGATCATTAGTGTGGTAAAGGAACAGTGAATAAAAAAAAACAGGTACAGAGCTATGTTAATGACTGATCATTATTTTTAAATTAGTCTGAATGTTCACCCAAATATCAAGAATTTTCAAGCTGCAAACTACTGACAGACTACTTGAATAAAATTCAGACAGATTTATAAAGGGCTTCTTCATTTGCTTTATACTAAAATGCTGTTGAAGGCTGCGTTCTGATTGGTCAGAAGGTGCTTCAATGTTTATTTTAATGTGCTCGTTCTAATATGTTACAGTTTCTATAGCAGCAACAATCCACAGATTTTTACAAAAACGTGTAACTGCTGTTATGGTAATGTTGCCATGTTAAAGTTTTTTAAGATGCTTATTTTGCATTTTTGGAAGGAGTCTCCAGTGTCAGTGCTTTGTAACAGTTTTCTTCAGGTCTGTCTTCAGGACAGAGGAGCTTGTGTGTTAACATGACAAACTGCAATTTTTTTTTTCCTTATTAATGTCAGTAGAGGAAGAAAAGATAGTGAGGGAACAGCTGTTTATAGCTGATATAATGTAAGTATCAACTGGAATGAACCTGTTTCACAGACGTTCTACAACATTAACAGTAGCTATAAATGGATAAAAATTACATGATGTTCTTCAATTAATAAAAAAATTGTAATCATTGGTGAATTGCTGTGGTATAAGAGGAATAAAACACTTTGAGAGGTGCTGTTATTAGAAAATAATCAACTTTAGTAATAGGCCACATCAGGCCACATTACACCACACTGTTGTCGATTATTTTCCTACAACAGCACACCCTAAGTGTTTTAATCCTTACTTTACATATTGATGTTTTTTTTAGCTGCATTGTGTGTACTTTTCCTCACTCCAGCACTTTGTAGCAATGTACTGAGAATATGATGTGTATGGAAAAAAAGACTTTCAGCTAATTATTTAACGTAGTACAACTACAATTTATTGTTAATTGGGAATAATCGAGCATTATATTCTTAGTTTAATATTAGCCTCTTAGTTGGCATTAGGTACTCTTTAAATAGGCTAACTCTGTAAGGCATAAGTAAGAGTTACTTTCACAGTTCCTGGGTTTCTCTATTTTCTTCTTTTAGCACGCATTTTTCTTGTAGTGCCATGTCCAGTCAAACAGGTTCTGACACAGCAAGGTATTCAAGATCCTGACCTACATCACAGGCCATTAACTTAGTCATTACGTCTGACTCGGATCTCTGTATAGAACGATTATTCCACTCAAGCAGTAACAGCATAGCCCCTTTCACAAGTTTTCTCAATTCTGTGATTTTTGGGTTCAATGACTCAATCACGAGTGAAGCGCCATCTGCAAACTTTTATATATATGATATATATGATTCCTGAAATGATCCCTGTTTTTTCAGTGCAGGGTCAAATGGAATGCTGTGTCAGGGACACAGCAGTGCTTGGTTTGTATTTTGTCTTGCATTTTTCATTCATGGTACAAACAGTGGCAATAAACGGAGATCATAGATGTCTAATTAAGGTGTAAATGGAAATGTGAAAGCGGATTTATCTGTGAGTAGAAATACATCATTTATTTCAGTGGAAGGATCAAATTGTGGTTCTCTATCCCAGTAAGAACCAATAACCCAAGACACCTACACTGGGACAGTCTAGCTGGACTTTAACTGACCCTTAAAAAAGACACTCTTTCTAGGCTGGTTTATACTTGACGCAAGGCTTTGTGTTAGCATGCAGAAGCAGCTGCAACGTAAGCGGCATTGCTCACATACTCACCTGCATCTTATGTACATCTGGATGATTAAAAGCAACATCCACTACATGGTACATCAGAGCCAAACCATCCCTGTCCGTCAGGTTTCCAAGTCAAACTATAATATTTTGCGATTTCATGCACAGTGACGTTAAACACACAAGCTCTGTTTCTCTTTAAAACTTTCTGCTATCGTTGTGATTGTTGTCATGAGCTGCATCTCAAATTGAAATAAGCAGCTTTTAGTCTGTTTGAATCGATTTCCTATTTGGTGTGGTTCGACTGGCCAGGTGACAACACAGCAATCGCACTCAGTTGTTGACAAAAACAACAGATGTGAGACCGTCTGAACAAGATGTGAGAAGTAAGAAAGCAATTCAACCCTGAATCACCTGTGAACTGAACATGCTGTGTGGTTTGGGTTGCAGCAATTGTTTTATGAATGCGACCTGCTAAACTGAGCCAAAAGACAGTGCTGCAGCGCTACAGAAATGCCATGTGTTCTGAAGATTTGGACCAACTAACAAAAAGAGAAAATAAATACCGGATGGGATACGCAATTTTTTAAAAGTAGTTAATTATATAATTAAATAAAGCATGCTTCATGTTCGCAATGCCCAGGTGATTTCTTCTGTGATTTCTTGCCAAAGAGATTTCTTATTTCCGTTACTGACCAGAGAATAAAAGAGTTTTTTTTTTAAAATACATTATCAGCCCTACACATCCCTCAGCCAACGTTTTTTGCTTTTTGGCAAAAAAATTTGTGCAGTGTGAAACAGAGTAAACCAACCAAATGTTCATTTAATTTCACTCTGATTTGGATTCAGTGACCAGACTAACTTTGCATGACCATAAAAGTCTTCTCTTCCTCCTCATATCAAAAACTTGGCTAAAATATACACCATGAACATCTAGCAAAGATGTCTTTTAAGTGTCTTATTGCTCACTGGGATGTGCAAAAAGGAGTGTGGGAGTGTAAAACCACAATGTAACCTACTGATAAGTCAGTACTAACAGTGGCACTGAACATCCTTTCCTAATTATCACGATTAGTCATCCATCTCATCAAATCCACTCCCCTTTGCCATCTCCATTGCTTTGATCAGTTTAATTTCTGTTGGACTAATAATGGACCAATCCTAATGCAGCTAGCTAGTTTAGTGACCTCCTTACTGAATCACAGAGCTCTGTAAATGTAAATGAGTCAATCGACGTTGACAAATTATACATTTATTAGCATGTGAAAGCTCCATTGTGCTGCCCAGTGCCTATGAAATAAGGCCTAAGGGAAATAAGGCCTAAGGGAAATAAGATCCTCTGATTATTTTTGTGTGTTTTGGTGGAAACCTGGTCTTGCAGCACTCATGTCTCTATTCCTTTAACAGCTCTATGCTTGCAGTGGATTCGGTCTCATTTTTCATTTTGAAGTAATTGCTAAATAAATAATTAGAAATGTAATGGAAGAAACTCTTTTCCCATCTTCTCATGTTACGTCCATTCCATTTGCTCCTCTCTTTATCAAATTCTACAGCTCCAACCTTCATGGATCCTGAAGCTCAGAGCCTAAGTATAGGTATGAAGCTGTCCATATGCGTATTATCTGCACCTGTAGCTAGCATGCACTTACCTGGCTCTATCCTCCAAACACATCTCCTGCTAGGCGAGATCTGTCCATTCAAACCCAATTAAGGCCCACATGATGTACAGCGTGGTGTAAGCCTCTTCTGGCATCCAGCTGGTGAAACAGGAGGTCTGGCATGCTGGCGTGCCAAAAACCCAGGACGAGCTGTCTCAGGCGCTCCAGCACTGGTTAAATCCCAGTGAAACACATCTGCAGATGTCCTCCAACCCCTTATACAAAAGTCCGAGACCACAACCAAGAACTGTTTTCATTAAAATTTTATTTAAGAATATTAAATGAACGAAATGGAATTTTAGACATAGTAAGAATATTGCTGTTGTCTCTTAATAAGTAGCGACTAAAATTAACTCAGTTAACACAATCTCTATTGTTTTCAGCCAATAACAATATACTTACAACAATATACTGGGCTCCTATTAGTGAGAAATGATATTTTTATAGACACATACTCTTTGGGGTTTTAAAAACCTGAAACTCATGCTGAAATAATGATAAGAATCCAAAACGGAAACCAAGTATTAACTTGGCATGCTGTTAGCCAGCTTCATGCTCAGAGAGCCGATTGATTTGATTAGTACATGTCTGGCAGACAGATCCTACAACAGGTTGAGTTTTGGAGCTGTTTTTTGAGGGGCAAAAGAGATTTACCTTTATTACTACAGGGGTGGACAAATCATAATTCATAAGCTAGCCCAGTCTCATGTTTTGGCGGCCCAGAGACTGACTAGCCTAATGTAATAACATATGGTGAGCTAGTTTGCGAGCTAAACTCATTACCATTATCCACAACTAAAGTAGCTCATCGTGTTTGCGCCCTTGGGCAAACACAAAAATCATCAAGTCATTGGCCAATGTTTCTGCTATGAGATGCATATTTCTGTTTTTGCATTTTTACGCAAAAGATATTGTTTGAATCTGGCAAGCGCCATTATTTTCTGTTGACCACAAGGTGACTATGCTAGCAAGAAGTTGTGACACAGCTTTGCGTTAAACTTTATTCTCCTATTTCTTACCTGAAAGTTCCTGATTCTGAAAAGATCATCTATCATCTGTACATGCTAATTATTCTCCAAAATAAACACTGTTATGTGGTCAGTCAGATCACTGATGTTCATGAAGCGCATCAATTTAAAATGTAGCTACATACCAAATTTGGTTTTGTTTTGCAAATGTCAATGAGGAGTAGGTTTTCCTCTTCTTTTGTTTGTTAAACCCACCTGTTTGCTGGACAACTATGAATAAAAAACATGTCCTGGGCTACATCTGTACTGTGCTGGTTGTCATCCTTGATTGTGTTTCCTACTAGGTGGGACATTTCATGGCTTTCATGATTGTGTTTCCCACTTTATGGGACATTTCATGGCTTGTAAAATCCCCCAAGTTCACAATTAGACATCAACATGACTGTTTTCCAACTTGATGTAAATATGACACAGAATAATCCAATATATAATGTGATCTGCTGAGAAGCAGAAAACATTTATCTACCAGCATTATGGAGATGTACAGCTAGTTACTTATAGTGCTGATATTATCAGTTTTTTAATAAAAATGTATGAGAGTATATTTATCTGATAATAATAATAATAATAATAATAATAATAATAATAATAATAATAATAATAAATAATGCCATCTGCCTTCTTAATAACTTGAAATGAGCCAAATCAGTGTGAGATTAGATAAATGTCTTATTACAGAGCTTGAGAATACGTTTAGCTTTGGCCTTTATGGCAGATGAACGTCCTGCTGGTTGGAAATTCCTAACAGCCTGTGAGGCATGAGACAGTCTTTGAGTTTTGAGATTTTTATATTGCACTGGGGAAATAAAGCATCTTATTAGCACTGATGAACCCTTTCATAATTGACAAATTTACACGTGAAATGTGTCGTGCAAAGCAGCAGGTTCTAACAGGCCCTAGCTTTAATAACACAAAAACACTCGCACCAGCTCATGAAATTTGGGCCACTTTTTCAGCGACGACTCCGAACATTATCTTATTTATGGTGCTGCAAGCTCTATTAGTTGATCCACAGCGAGAGTGTTTGACCCAGATTGAGGAATGTTTTCCTAGAGTCTTCTCTCTCTAAACGTGAGCGTTAGTGTTTGAATATTGTTTTTCAAAGCTCGTGTTTTCCAACTGCTCTGTTGCTGTGTGTGTGATTTTTTTCCCTCTTTGCAACGGGAGACAAATGTGTGCCGTTGCTGTAGGAGGAGGTTACAGGGATTGGGGCCTTGACAAGAATACTGAACACACACACACACACACATACACACACGCTCACTTCATTAGCGAACTGAGTTGAGACAAATGTTACATTCTCTTGCCAAGGTGCAGTTCGTCCCTCCACCTGCCAAAGCAACTCGGTGATGGAAAATAAGCCTTGAAAGCAGCAAAATACAAAAATGTCTATATAAACCTCAGGGTCATTCCTATAAATAGCTCGCAATTTATACGCAGCATATATTTTATTGTTGTCTTTTAGGGATGTAATTTAGTTGCATATTTATAAAATAACTGTAACTATCACCTGATTAGCAGGTGTTGAGGCATGCATAGGGAACACATATACTTTTTTATCATTTATTGCATTATTTACACTCACTAACCAATAGGATCATCTACATCCTTGTTCATTCACGTAGTTATCCGATCATCCAGTTATGTGGAAGTTAATGCTCATATCAAACATTAGAATGAGGAAAAAAATTTGAATCGTTTGTTTGACCATGGCATGGTTGTTGGTGCCAGACGGGCTGATTTGAGTGTTTCGGAAATCGCTGATCTCCTGGGATTTTCACACACAACAATCTATAGAGATTACACAGAATAGCCAGAAAAAACATCCTTTGTGCAGTAGTTCTGTGGGCGGAAACGCCTTGTTGATGAGAGACTTCAGAGGATAATGACCAGACTGGTTCGAGCTGACAGGAACTCTACGGTAACTCAAATAAGGACTCTTTACAACCGTGGAGAGCAGAAAAGCATCTCAGAATGCACAACACATCAAACCTTGATGCGGATGGACTACAGCAGCAGAAGGCCACATCAGGTTGCAGTCCTGTCAGCCAAGAACAGAAGAGTAGGCTTTTTCTTTTCAACTCCATTGTCCCCCTGAAGTTATATTCAACTACAATGCTATTAGCTCTATTGTCATGGAAACATGGCACGGCGATTTGTTTTTCCCTGCGTTTTGTATCTTCTGCACCTTTTGTCCTTCATCCTCCCTTCCCTCATCATCCTCACCCTCCCACTAACGACAGATGACACTCAAAGCAGGTGTCCGGAGTCTAGGCGCTAACCTCCTGCAGCTTGGCATATGTCCACTCCTATGTCCTGTCCTCCATTTAATGTCACTAAAACTCTCAGTAGCAATTCAGACCTTTCTCACTTCCTCCAGCAACATTGTTTCCTGGACATGTTCTACATGAACAAGCAGATGTCCGATGTCCAACCCTGTCCAAGTTCATCAGGTGGAAGTGGTCAATGGGAGTGAGTATGGTTCTCTATCATCTCTATCCTGCGTGCATGTCTCGCTGTAATAAGCAATTGTCTGCTTGTTTGGAGCAGTGTGTTCACAGCATTATGTCCAGAGAATCACAGTGTAGTGTATTCATATGCACATACACACAAACACACACACCTGTGTTGGTGTAACCAGATATGTTCACTATAAATCAAATTAGGAGGTTTAGTGTAATACATCCCCTTTAAAGCTCTTCATTGCCTCCATCTCCCTTAGCTCTTTTCTCTATAGAGCCTTTAATTTTTTGTGATCAATATTTAATTTGGTCTCATAACTGTCAAAATCTTTTCTGTAATCATCAGCATCTTCACTTTCACACTTAAGTTTTTAAACTTTTATAAATATGAAATAGAGTGGGTGATATTACAATATAATTGTAATAAAAATATATACAAAATATGAAATATACAGAATACCATAAAAAAAAAAAAGATCTGACTTTATATAACAGCACTGGTGAATGCCCGATTCTGATTGGTCAGAAGATGCTGATTTATTTTTGTAACAGCAGCTCTAACAGGAAGAAATCTCAGGTTTATATTAATGCGCTTGATTTAATACGTTCTTGTTTCTATAGTAACAACATACACAGAGACTTGTACGGTGGACGTTCCACATAAACGGATTACAGCCCGTGTGCAGTTGTTGATATGATGAAGTTTTCTGTGAGGAGATGTTTATTTAACATTTTCGGAAGGAGTCTCCAGTGTCAGAGGTAAAGCTATACCGTTAGGTTTTCCAACACGGGAAAATCTTCAGGACAGAAGGCTTTGCGGTTTCAGGCTAACATGACAAGCTGCTATAATGTAAGTAATATCAGGAACTTGTTCCATAGCATTAAATGTAACTATAAACAGATAAAATGCATAATGTGTCATTCTTTAATATATAAAAAGTAATTAGCATTGGTAAATCATTGTGGTATAAAGGGAATAAAGCACTATGGTACATGCTGTAATAGTAAAATGATCAGTGACAGAGTGGTCCAGTGTCCGGAGACACAGGTTCAGATCACAGGTTCTTTGTAGAACTCTACAACAGAGAAGGCTTTCTAAAGAGGAACCTCTTAATTACCATTATACCATTAATTATCCAAAATGTTTAAGACTATAGGCTACATTGCCTAAATGCTAGTGCAAGAGGCGGGGCTTCCTGAATTGACAGGTGACATGATTGACAGGCAAGTTTGCAGAGACACCTCTTCATCCTGATTGGTTGGATTTGTTGGTGGATTTATACACTCTTAGGAAAAAAATGTTGTACTCTTAAAATGTTCTACAATTTGTCTCACTGGGGGAACCTTTAAAGCTTCTAAGGAACCTCTTTGGAAAGCTAGAGCCATTGATTATCCAAGGAACCTTTGAGGAACATGACTGACAGTCAAGCTTACAGAGACGCCTCCTCGTCCTGACTGGCTGGATGTTGGTCCACATAATTTGTGGGGGTCTTTTTTTTACTCCAGTTTACACAGGAAACCCTTGAAGGTTCTATGTATAACATACAGTCAGGTCCATAAATATTGGGACATCGACACAATTCTAACATTTTTGGCTCTATACACCACCACAATGGATTTCAAATGAAACGAACAAGATGTGCTTTAACTGCAGACTGTCAGCTTTAATTTGAGGGTATTTACATGCAAATCAGGTGAACGGTGTAGGAATTACAACAGTTTGCATATGTGCCTCCCACTTG
>CM040996.1:3574745-3590560 GCA_022985145.1 Pangasius djambal | reverse complement strand
CAGGTGATTGACTTGGCCATTGCATAACAGTCCACTTCTTTCCCTTCAAAAACTCTTTGGTTGCTTTTGCAGTGTGCTTTGGGTCATTGTCCATCTGCACCGTGAAGCGCCGTCCAATGAGTTCTGAAGCATTTGGCTGAATATGAGCAGATAATATTGCCCGAAACACTTCAGAATTCATCCTGCTGCTTTTGTCAGCGGTCACATCATCAATAAATACAAGAGAACAATACAAAACGATACAAACTTTCACTTTTTCCCTAATTTCTTTAGAAAGCTAAAACCATCAATTATTCAATGAACCTCTGAGGAACATGATTGACAGGCATGTTTGCAGCAACGCCTCCTCATCCTGATTGGTTGGATTTGTTGGTGGTCTACATAATTTGTTTGTTTTTGCCTTTCAGAAAAGGTTCCAAACAGAACCTGTGACCATCCAAGGAACCTTCACAGATCCTGGGATGATGCAGAGACCAGATTTTCTCCTCAAAGCAAATATTTTATTGAAGCTGTTAGAACATATTGGAATTTTTCCGAACATAACAAAAAGAGTGCTGCCGTAAAAATCGCTGATTGCACCTTTAATCGTTTGGGATTTTGTTTGGCGTTTTATTAAAGAAGATCGTCTTTTCATTGTGATATTTGTCCCAGTGTCTCTCTGTGGCTCTGCTGCTCTCAGGGTTAATGGACCTTGTCCTCCTCTGCAGTTTCACTCACAGCATCCCTCCATCACCTCCTCCTCCTCTTCGCCTCCTCTCCCTCCTGTAATTCCCCCCTCCTCCTGACCTCCGACACGCTCAGTCGACTCCGGTTTCCCCATTTCATGCCTCTCACACACCCATCCATTCATCCTCACACATCTCTCTCTCTTTATCTCTCTTCACCCCTCTCTTTATCTCTTGTCTCTTTCTTCACCTCTCTCTCAAACATTCTTACTCTATGCCTGTCTATCTACATTTCTCTGCTCAAGTGTCTTTCTCACTCATTCTCCATCACTCTTTTATGCTCTCTCTCTCTTTTCACTCCATCATTTTGTTTTCCTCTGCCTCTCTGTTTATCATTATATATCTTTATCCATCTCTATGTCTTTAACTCTTGCTCTCCCTGTCTATCTGACTTACTCTCTACCCATCTCACTTGATCTCTTTCACTCTCTCTCTCTCTCTGTCTCTCTCTCTCTTTCTCCATTCCTGTTTCTTGATCTCTGCCTGCCTATTTGTCTCCCCCTCTCTCAGTCTGTCCACCCTTTTCTCTTTCTCTGCCTGACTGTCTTTCTTTCTCTTTCACTCCTCTAACCATCTCTCTTTGGCGCATTCTCCATCTGTCCATTCCTCTCTAATTCCTCTCTCTCTCTCTCTCTCTCTCTCTCTGTCTCTCTCTCTGTGTATATATATATATATATATATATATATATATATATATATACATACACATACACACCCTTTTTCATATTTTTCTTTTCTTTCTTTCACTTTCTCATTTTATCCATTTCTTTTTTTCTTGCTCTCTCAATATGTCCATCCTTCTCCTTTCCTCATTATACAATTACTCTCCATTCCTCTTTTTCTCTTCACCCTTGCCTCTATCATTCCCTCACGCTTTCTCTATCCACCTGTATGTCTTTCCTTATTTCCTCGTTTACTCTTTCCATATCTTTCTCTATCTATCCATATGGCTTTTCTTATTTCTATTGGTTTCTTACTCCTCCATCTGTCCATCCCCCACTCTCTCTCTCCTCCCTTGATAGCATTCTTTGTAACTATCAATATCTCTTTCCTCTTTGTTCTTCAATCTCTTTTCCTCTTTCTCTGCTTCTTTTATTCTTTCCCTCTCTCACTTTATCTATATTTCTTTTTCTTTCTTTGCAGCTCTTGCTTTCCTTCCACCTGTCCATCCTTCATCTTCTGTTACTATATAATTTGTGTCTCTCTATTCGGTCCAACTGTCTTTCCCTTTCTTTTTCTTTTTACTCCCTCTTTTTTCCCCTTTCTCTGTCTATCTATGTCTCTTTTTGTTTCTTTCTCTCTCCCTTTCTTTGTACTTATAGTTCTCTCTTTCCTCCTACACTTTCTCTTGACCCCTCTCTTTTCTCTTTTCCATATTTCCAACTCTTGTTCTCGATCCAACTGTCCGTCCTTCCCCTTCCCTCACTATATAATTTCTCTACTTCCATCCCTTTCTTTCTCTCCATCTGTCTCTCTAACTGTCTGTCCCCCTATTTCTTTATCTACCCCTCTATTTGCCTGTCTGTCTTTCATTATTTCCTTGTTCGCTCTCCATGTTTTCCTCTGTTTACCCTTTTCTTCTGACTTTTCTTTCTTACTCTCCCTTCCTTCATCTATTCATCCCTCTCTCCATCCCTCCTTCTTTCGCTCTCCCACAATCTCTTTCTCTCTCTCTCTCTCTCTCTCTCTCACACACACACGCACTCTCTTTCTCTCTCTCTCTCTCTCTCACACACACACACACACACACACACACACACACACACACACACACATCTGTCCTCTCTGTCCACCCACTCTCTTTCTCATGATCATTCTTATTTCTGTCCTATTTTTCTTTCTTTCCCTCTCTCTATCCATTTTCTTCCCTTTCCCCACTATATAATCTTTCTCTCTTTATCCCTCTTTCCCTCTGCCTATCTCTCTAACTGTTTCTCTCACTACGTCTCTCTCTTGATTCTCTTCATCTCTTTCTTTGCAACTATGACTCTCTATCCTCTCTGTCCTCCCACTCTCTTTCTCTTCACACCTCCCTTTTTTCTTTCACTTTATCTGTCATTCTTTCTCTGGACCATTCTTTTTTCCTTTCCATTATCTCTCTTTATGGCTATTTCCCCCTCTCACTTTAATATCCCTCTCCTTCTCTCTCCCACACTCTGTCCTTCCTTCTTTCTGACAGTTTCTTTTCATCATCTCTATTTTTATCTTACTCTCACATCTCTAACTCTCACTCACTCTCTGTCTATCTGTCTCTCCATCCCTCTCTTCTTCTCACTTAGTCTCCTTTATTGACTTTCTCTTTTTCCCTCCATCTGTTTTTGTATTTCTCTCTCACACTCTCAATCCATCCCTTTGTCTGGCAGTCTGTCTTCTTTTTCTCTTTGAACTTTTTCCTTTGTCTCAAACTTCTCTCTCCCCAGTCGTTCATTTCTGCGATCAATATTTAATTTGGTCTCATAAATGTCTCTCTGCATCTTCTTATTTTGTACAGTAATTACTTGTAACTTCTTGTCTTTCTGCCTGGTTTTTGTCCTTTTCGTCTCCATGGGCCAAATCCCAAATGTACCGCTTTGTCTGTGAAGTGTTCACTGCACCGAATACACGTTGCGATTTGGCATGGCGTTTCAGGTGTAATATAGAATCTGTCATTCACAGAGCATTAGAGGATATAAATATTTAGGCTCCTTCTCTCCTATTCTTCCTCCATCTGTTCCTGTTCCATTCCCTTACTTGCTTTTTTCAATGATTGCAATCCAGAGATGAGGTGTAACAGTGTAGACGTGTAGCTTCAGACCTTCTCGAAGTAGAAAAACATTAGAAAAAACAAATGTTATGCCACCACCACAATGCATTTTTTTTAAAGTCTAGCTAGCAAAGATAGCTATCTAACACTATACAAATGCTATAATTTGAATAACGCTCCACTAAATACAACTAAAGTAGTACGCTGGGACATTTCCCCCCAGTATTTTCTCCCCAATTTGGTCACCTGCACATCAGATCGCATACCAGTGAACGTTCAGAAATCAGTTAAAAGTTGTTATTTTTAGCTGCATTGCAATGTTGGAATGTTGCCAACAAAGTATTTTCAATTCTGTTGTAAATCTCTTCATATTTGCTCACTTTTTTTCACCGTCCTCCATGTTTGTTTTTCTCAATTGCCCCAATCTTGTGATTTCATTAGTCAGGATATACAAAAAGGCCCTGGATGTCACTAAGCACTTTTCTGAAAAGTAGAACTAACACATCCCGGCCCACCTTGTTTTTTGTAGGATTACATTTAAAAGTGGTGGGGGAAAAAAAGGCAAATATGAAGACAGCCGTAGACAAGTCCAAACTTTGTGGCTGTCATTTCTTTTTAATGTGAGACTTTGTCCTGTCCTTCACTCAGATGTTTGGCATATTTGGTGACAGGGAACCTACAAATGATTCCATTTGAATCATATTTCATTCATTTCTGGAATAGTTTTTTTTTCTCTTTTTTCTTCTAAAAGGCACAATTTTCCTTTTCTGTTACATACACTCCTTTTGAGAAACACTGTTTTAACTGAGATGAAATTGTGATCTGATACAATTTTTTTTTTTCACTTCAAAAAAAAAAAAGTCATGCTAGCTGACATTCGTTCATAATGAGATAAATACTCCATAAAGACCGGAGTCATGCATTCATTCATTTTTGCCATATATGAAATCTTTTCCTTCTGAAAGAGATTGCACACAGAGCGAATTCTGTTCTCTTGCCTTGACTCAAACTAAAGGGCCTTTGAAAAAAGCCTTTGTATGAAATACAGACACATAAAAATTGATCCATAACATCGGGGACCTTGGCATTAAAGAAACTTGGTTCATTGTACTGAGTGCTGGATTCAGTGTGCTTTTGGCTGACCTTAGAGGACGGTGAGTAATAAGGAACATACCAATAAAAACACAGAGAGACTGTATATTTCATTTTTTTGGTCACACTTTCTATTTGGTCCAACTGTTTGAGTAGGACATGATTGATATCCAAGGTTTTGCATTATAGCTCGAAGACTAATGCAGCTAAACTTTGAGAAAAAGGTTATAGCCACCAGTTTCGTATCTAGGAAACTGTCTAAAAAGAAAATTGCAGAACCCAGAATCCCTTTTTCCTCACATTGTTTAGTGTCACTGCATGACGACTCAGCAGGAGGTGTGGCACAAATTCGAAGACAAAAGTATGTTTGAGGCATATTTGGTATACTTGGGCTTTCAAAGAAAAAGAGACATCAATATAAGGTTTCATTTTTGAATCTACATCAGATTACTCAATGGCAATAAAAATGAGGTTCTTCTAATTGGCTCTAAGTCCACACTTTCCAAACCTCCACCTTTCACTATTAACAATGATGACAGCACGGTTCACATTTCCTCCCAAATAAAGAGCCTTGGTGTCATATTTGACAGTTTACTCTCTTTCGGTCCTCACATCAACAACATCTCACGTACTGCCTTCTTCCACCTACGCAATATTGCTAGACTCTGCCCTTCCCTCTCTTATCATAGCACTCAAGTTCTTATTCATGCTCCGGTAACATCCCGTATTGACTACTGTAACGCCACCTGATAAGCTTCTCCACCGGCTCCAAATCATTCAAAACACAGCTGCAAGAATTACTACTCGCACGAAGTCCACTGACCATATCACACCCTCCCTTATTCAGCTCCACTGGCTTCCTGTCCAACAACAAGTTCACTACAAAATTCTACCGCTCACGTTCAAAGCCATTCATAATCTGGCTCCCTCCTACCTTTCAGATCTTCTCCATCCTTATACCCCCGCCCGTTGTCTACGATCCTCCTCAGCTGCTCTCCTCACTGTTCCAGCTTTTCAATTCAGCACATTGGGTGCCAGAGGTTTCAGCTGCTCTGCACCCAAACTCTGGAACTCACTGCCACTGCATATCCGTCAGCTGGACTCCATTTCACAGTTCAAATCCCAGATTAAAACACATCTGTTTAAATTAGCTTATTCATTATAATTAACTCATCTATATTATTGCTGTATCTATTTTAATCTTATTATCTTATCGTATGTTGTTTTTCTTGTGGTACTCTAAGGTTTCCTTGTGTGTTATGAAAGGAGACAACAAATAAAATGCATTATTATTATTTGCTGTTAACTAAGGCCTTAACTCTTTTTACCAGAAGCCAAAAAAAAGAAATTTATGCCTGTTTTGGGGGTGCCCCTGTTCAGCATTGAATTTATTTGTGACGTCACGCTCCACAGTAGTGGTTATTAGCGCATATGAAAGTAGACATTCAGGGCTTTAAGAATTTGCAGTTTTTCATAAGTGTTTCTTTTAACCTACCCTACTAGGTTTAAATGTTTGCGGCAGTTGTATATGGTGTTTTACTATCAAAAAAGCTTTAGTTGTGCTGTCTGTTTTATCTCTGTACCACACAGAAACCCAGCAGTGTCCTGAGTAATCTTATAACAGACTTGCAGCAATAAAATCATTGATTTGTTTATACTGATTGAAAATGTCCGATAAGTCGATTTCCATTCTGGACTTTTGTGGAACCAAGTGCAACAGCACCACCAACGGTTGTAAGAAAAATACACAAAATTATATGATGCAGTGAGACTGGGGCTTATTTCTTTCTAGCCCAGACTGTACATTCATGCAGCCTATGAGTATCAGATGTGTCAGGTGATTACACAGAATGACACACCCCTAAGTCCCCCCAGATTTAACCTCCATTTGGGCTTAAGACGTCATCAGCAGTGATTGAGAAAGCGCATGTGAAATAGAGTTGCAGGTGTAATGAATGTAAATGAGGTGATTTTTTTTTTGGTTTCAGAAATGTTTTGAGGAGAAACTAAAAGTGAAAGCATATTGTCCAAGAAAAGTACAAATTACACAAATGGACAGATGACAGTACTGTAAGTATAATGTTTTTTTTTTTTTTTTTAACAAAAGGATTACTTTTCGGTTTACTATGTTTGGTATTTGGACAATGGCATGAAGCCAGTAGAATTTACAGACTTGAAAGAGTAAAAAAAAAATTTTGAAATCACGAATGCAGCTGCCTATCTGCCTTTAAGTGTGTGTGTGTGTGTCATTCTTATTATGCCACTGATGAGACCTTGAGACACATTGCTCAACCCTAATAGTTTCATTGTCAAGCTATTAATAGATATTAGATTTTAGCCTAATATCACCACCAGCCGTCACTGGTTACAGGTGATTCATATGATTACATAGTTCCCATTTGATTTGTATACTGTATATAATTTTGTATTCAGTTTTTATGAGGCTTTGAGGCAAATGTGTGATGACTGTTAGCTACACGCATCATTCAGAACTAAAGATGCAAGCCTCAGACGGCAAACATGTATCAGCTGATCGACTACATTTGCAATAAGGCGCAAATTGTGTAACTTTCATTTTTTAGCTTGAACCGCTATTTAAAAAATGACTCTTTTAAGGTTCCTCAAGAGCGTATTTTCACTCATAAGTTAAGTTTATGAGCCGTTCAAATATCACACTTTCCAATTGCACTCTACTGTAACTTAATCTTTAATGCATGTTTTATGTTCACACCCACATCCTGCATTCTGTAACAGATCCAAATTCCCTTTGTTTCACTATAGTGAGAAGGAGCTCATGCCTGGAGGGAGTATTTGAGAGCAAAGTGTCGAAGCACACACACTCAGCCGAGCGCTTAGTTTGAATGACAGCGATGTTCTCCCTGGCGTGGGTGTGTGTGAGTGTGGATCCAGTCAAGTGGAGCCCAGGCTGCCAGCGCTTGCTGAGCCGGCTGGTAAAGTGAGAAGACATCAATCATGGCCGACTCGTCTGTTCCCAGGCTGGCCGAGCCCATCCGCAACATGACGTAACACAGATTATGGAAATGCAGACCCGGGCCATCATGTTGTTGTGCACCATTGTACACTTTTGGTGCAATGTGGAAAGACAGACACTTGACATGCTCGCTGTTCAAGTAGGTAAAATTGTGAGATCACAGCTGGATGATACAGATGCCGAGTATAACACTACATGTTAAAATGCACCCTCTTCGAATGAACAATTGCCCATTTAAGGTCAATAAATGTTCAAAATCAAAATATTCAGTATAGTACTAAAAGCAGTATGTAGTACACAGTGTAGGACAGGATGTATTCAGAGTTGAGTTAAGTGTTCATGAATAAAAATTATTACTAAAATAACATATATCACACATTATGATTTCATGATCTCTATTTAGTGTCTCATGGCTTCACAGGGTAAATGTTGGAGTCTGATAAAAAAAAAAGGCAAAATAATAAGATGTGCTGGATCAAGTGCTATTTTATATGCTGCTGAATAATGAAGGTAGAAGCTATATTAAATATTAAATTAAAGCACAATTGTTTGTGAATAATGTGATGAATACAATTCATACAGCTATATCTTGGCAATATACTAGACTCCTATTAGATATCTATTTCAGTGCCATCTTCTCATTCCTACTGTCATCAAATTAGTCTTTTTTACTATTCATTTTTAAATTGTCTCTTCTCTTGTCTTTTACATCGCATAGTATTTCCTTCTTTAGTCTGCATTTTCTATCCCTGGTTTTTTTAAACACAACTGCTTGTGTTGTGAAAAAAATAGAAACATACGCAATTTCCTTAACTAAATTAAGTAACTAACACCAGAAGTTCATGAAGAAGAGCAGTCGTGATCATGTGCAAATCACACAAATAGGAATAACTTGGAGCTGCAGTGGTAAATATTGTACTTTAACTGTAAGAATAAAGTTTTGTTTGATTATTTGTATTCATTTCTCAAATTTGTTGTTTATAATTCTAGCTAGCTAGCTGTCACTTCCTTCTTCAGCTAGCAGCTTAGCTGCATTTTGGGACAAACTGGCAGGAACTGCTAATGTTGACTTGATTGCGGAATAGTCTTTGGATGCTCATAGTTACGAGGAGAGAAAATTAATCAAAAGGGCAGATCAATGCTCTATGTACACCTATTAATTTGGTGTGGTGATAATAAAAAGATGATTCCCAGTCCCTGAGGAGACAGAATGAAAATACAGATAACAATGGTTTGTGCTAAGCCAAACCATGAGACAAAATTAGTCTAAGCTTCTTGTCCACCTTTAAAAACATTCCCCCAGGGAACCTCTGCACCTGGAACTAAAGTCAAATTAAAGTCACATTCCCAAAGACATTTATATATATATATATATATATCAGTCATAACATTAAAACCACCTGATTATTATTGTATAGGTCCCCCTTGTGCTGCCAAAACAGCTCTGACATGGTCTCGACAAGACCTCTGAAAGTGTGCTGTGGTATCTGGCACCAAGACGTTAGCAGCAAATCCTTTAAGTCCTGTAAGTTATAAGTTGGGGCCTCCATGGATCGGATTTGTTTGTGCCACACGTCCCAGAGATGCTCGATCAGATTGAGATCTGGGGAATTTGGAGGCCAAATCAATACCTTGAACTCTTTGTCATGTGCCTCAAACCATTCTTGAACAATTTTTGCAATGTGGCAGGGCGCATGCTGAAAAAGGCCACTGCCATTAGGGAATACTGTTGCCATGAAGGGGTGTACTTGGTCTGCAGCAATGTTTAGGCAGGTGGTACGCATCAAAGTAACATCCACATGAATTCCAGGACCCAAGGTTTCCCAACAGAACATTTTCCAGAGCATCACACTGCCTCCGCCGGCTTGCCTTCTTTTCATAGTGCATCCTGGTGCCATCTCTTTCCCAAGTAAGCGATGCACATGCACCCAGCCGTCCAATAACAATTTGTGCTTCAGTAGCTCTTCTGTGAGATTGGACCAGACGGGCTAGCCTTCGCTCCCCACACGCATCAGTGAGCCTTGGGAGCCCATGACACTGTCAGCGGTTCACCAGTTGTCCTTCCTTGGACCACCTTTGGTAAGTATTAACTATTGCATACCAGGAACCACGCCACAAGACCTGCAGTTTTAGAGATGCTCTCACCCAGTCGTCTAACCATCACAATTTGGCCCTTGTCAAAGTCGCTCAGATCCTTACGCTTGCCCATTTTTCCTGCTTCCAACACATCAACTTTGAGAACTGACTGTTCACTTGCTGCCTAATATATCCCACCCATTCTTACAGTTATACTGTGAGACATCTTTTCATCTAAATGTTGCATGTATCCATAAAGTATAGTATACCTATATCTATTATCTCTACAAGCTAATGCTAATTAGCAACTATTAGAAATAACTAAACAGCTTGTTAGCCTTCAACTTTTTTTTTTTTTACCTGTTTTTGTTGTTATATCAATTATAGACAGATATATACATTTAATTTTTTCTCCAAAATTTATTTAATCCTTATTTGGCTGTGACTTGAAACAACAGCAATTAGCCATGTATGCTAATTTCTTACTGTGTTTACATTGCCTTTCTGCTCCTAAATGAAGGCTCAAGCAGTTTTTGACTGCCTTAAAGCTCTTCTCACCTCATTTCATCATTTTTGGGTTTACCCACTGAATGGTAACATGTTTTGGGCTAAAGTAACTGAAAATATTCTGCAAAAAAAGGAGCAGTCTGAGGTAATTCTGAGGAAACGGCATCCATGAGTGAATTTGATTGACAGGTGTAGTGTGTAGCATGACTGCATGACTGTGGATTACACCAAAGGTAACCAAATTCTCACATTTAATATCACACACCGTTATTTTTTTTTTTTGCACTATACAGTGCTAGTACATTTTATTTCAAGAAAGTAATTTCAATATGTTCATTTCACACTGTGGCTGGGCTTTTATGGAATTTATGAATATGACACACCTGGGTCAAGACGGATGTGTGCGTGGCATCTATGCATGAAAGATCATTTCTGGCATTACGAATCTGTAAATGTAGGTAATTTGTAAACATGAGCCAACATGCATATTGTTCAGCTCCGTAAACATATGCTTCAGTGATGCACTCCTTTGTGCACTAGATGAAAGAGATTGCTTTGGTAGGATGTGTGTGTATAGGTGTGTAGATAAACCCACACAGATATTGATCAGCTTGTGTGCACCAATGCATGTGTTTAGACACCAGTATTTATGTCTCTTTGTGTTTGTGCCAAACCCGTGAGTGCGTTTCGCCTTCACCTTGCCAGGCTGCTGTCCCTGAAACACGACTGCCGCTTGCACCCGATGCCACCTACAAGCTTGTGTGTAATTAAAGTGTTTGATCTGCCTCCCTCACTGCAGAGACACACACACTTCCACACACATACACACACCGCTGCCACTGTGATCAATGGCTGAAAGGGAGAGGAGCAAGCCGCAAACTGACAGTATCGGGATTGAACAGAAGTAGAGAAAGGGGGGCGAGCGGGGGTGAGCGGGGGTGGGGTTTGGTAGTGTGAGAGAAAGAAAATTGGATAGAGAGAGAGTATTGAATAGGGAAAGAGAGAGAAAGGGAGAGAAACATAAGGGGAGTGAGGAGAGAAAAAATAATTCACAACACAGAATTAGAGGAAAATCTGCAGTCATGCTGCCTAGTGATGTTTCAATTCATGATGCTTTTATTTATTTAACTTTATATCACAGCGCTGTTGATTGGTCAGAAGGTGTTGATTAATTTTCTATAACAGCTCCGTCTATTAAAAAAAAGGTGTCTGTTTTCTGGGAGGAGACGTTTATGGAAGGAGTCTCCAGTGTCAGTGCTTTGTAACAGTCGGCTGTTCCTTAATGTTTTCCGACACAGGATGGAAGATGTTGTAGTTTTTCAGTAACATGGTAAGCTGGGTTGTTTTTTCTTATTAACTTCTTATTAAAAAGAGAAAGGCAGGTGAGGAAACGACAGGAACTAACATTCCACAATATCAAATGTAACGGTTAATGGATCAAATATACAATGCATCATTGCATTATTTAATAAATAAATAAAAATAGGGTTGGCAAATAAACTGGGAATAAAACAGTTTGGGGCATGATGTTATGGGAAAATAATTAACTCCATGGTGGTAAAATGTAAGTTATTCATTGGTGGTCCTTCAAACAGTACATGCTTGAGCAAGGGGTAATGATGTTTTTAAAATTATATTTCAAATTCTTCTTGTTTACTTCTCTTCATTATTTCTCTATTATCCAAGGCAAAAGGCCTTGATAAAAGATGGCTTTGCTTTCTGTAAATATCTTGCTTAGATGAGCTGTTTGAAAGTATTGATCAGTGTGCACGCACTGAACCCGAGGCCCATCCTTCCAATAGTTCTAGCTGTTATTTCTGAGCAATGAATATATTCTCCTGTGTTTGTCTCCATGGTTTGCAAGGTCTTGTGTGTGTTGTCACATTCACCTTTCCTTTTTTTGTTTTAGTAATTTGTTTTTTTTTACAAATGAATATTACCAATATGGATTTTGTGTGGTACTATTTTGAAATGTGACTGGGCTTCACAGTGAAACAAACCACAGTTAAATCAAGAGTGTACACGCTATTGTAGTCTTTTTTTGCTATCCTGATGCGTAGGAGTTAAGTAATAAAAACGGACAAATTACTCTACCTCCACTATTTCCTCAAAAACAAAGTAACTCTGACTCAGTGGAACAATCAAAAAACAAACATGCACACAAAAAAACACAAAAATATGCCAAAAAACATTTTGGAATATGAAGTTATAAATCCAGAATTAAAGAAAAGTGTACGGTGTTTAGGGCTTTGGGTTGCAGAATATTCTTAATGTCCATTTGGAGTGATTTTCCCAAAGTTATATCATACGGATTTACAGTCAAATAAGAAAATGTAAAGTTTTAAATGAGTAAATATGTCTATATAGGTTTAATAATGTTATATTTGGTGAATTGTAATCTTATAATAGGAAATACCAGATAAATCTGACTATATTCAAGATATTTTCACTTGCTAAGATGTCATTTTTTGCAGCGTACGTGGAACAAAATCTCTTTGCTGTATGTTACTTGTTTTTTTCTTTTTCAAAACAAAACAATGGTTGCACTTTTTTGGTTAACAAATGCTACGCTGGTCTTTTTTCGCTTGTATTACTCATGCGCTGTCTGGTTTTGACACATGCCTGGTGGCCCACAATAGTCACAAAAGTCACATCTGAATCCACTGCTAATCCAGCACCATGAATCCACAGTCCAGTCCAGACATTAGCTCGCTCTCACTCACCTGCCTATTGAACTCACCTGTTTCCTTCTGTGCATTTATACCACTTCACCTACTGTTGTGAGGTTTTGCTTTTCAAGTCTGCATTTCTGAACAGTGCTTTCTCAGTTTGTTATTCCTGGTTTTTGAATTTATTTATTTTTCGCTTCTGCTACTCATTTTGATTTTCATTTAACACAGTCCTGCATTATTCTCGTTGCCTGACCTTTGACCCCTGCATGTTTCTGAGTGTGTTTGATGATTTGGATTGTTAATATAGAATCCTGGGCCCCTTGAACAAATAGTGTAGTACATACAGTATACTATACTGTATATACTATAGCTACAGCTATTTTCTTTAGCTAGCTCCTCATCATCAGTCCTATGGGATTAAGCTAGCTTCGCTAGATTAATTTCATTTGAAGAATCATCTTCTTCCACATAATGACAGTTTTCAGTGGAAAGCTATAGTGAAGTGGTATTTGAATCTTTGCTGTGTTGCTTGGAATGTCAAATTGGGCTTTAGAAGAGGAGTTACTCAAGCACACTTGACTATTCAACAACTATTAAAATAAACATGACCAGTAGGTAAAATGAGCTAGCTAACCTAGTTGGCTTGCTCTTTGATGGTGCTGGCTAAGCCCCAATCACCAGAAGCCTGTCTTTACTGACATATTTGAAATCCTGATTTATGTTGATTTTTTTTTTTTTTTCAAGTGGCAACTTAACTAGGTTCATCAAACTAAATCATATGAATCATGGACAGTGGACTAAACTATCTTTTGAAGGTGGGGGGAGTATTGGTTGGGAAATTGAACCTGATTAAATCAATATTGAAGTTTTGCTATTTAATATGATCTTGTTTATTATGCATACAACAATTCAGTCATAGCAAGAAAAAAATTGCGACATGCTCATTTCCATACTGTGATATCAGTGTTTCAAAAGCTCATATCGAATCCTATATTGTGCAGCCCCAATTTAAATTACATCTGATTACGATGTCCCCTGTGATATGAGCACTGGGCTCAGAGGGTTATGTGCTGCATCTGGTGTTTTATGTTGTATTTGATCTATTTCTGATGCTACTGTGTGTGAAAAAGCGTACAAGTAAACATTCTAGATCATGAAGAAATACATGGCGATAACATGGACCTGGAGTTGACCTTTGCAGAAACTTTAAATTATGCTAAATGTTTGATGGTTCTATTAAAGTATGTTGACTCATCCTGCTTCATGGATGACTCTTCTGCAAAATCGACACACTTCAGGCTTTAAACTCACCTGCTCTCCTAACACACAGCATTAGCAAGTAACCTACGTGAAGATTAAAGGCACATAAGCGCTTTAACATGGTCCTCCTTCCCCATCTCTCTCTATTTCCGTGTAACTCTCGTCTTTCGACTCGGTCTGAACACAAACCTCTGATCGTGCGCTCTCCACACCTCCCATCCCGTCCTACTCTTAGTTGGCTGACCTTGAGCGCTAGCAGATCAGAAGCAGACAGCCGGGGGAAAGAGGCTCCATCCATCTTTCCTCTTCCACCTGGCAGCCTCTCTAAACAAACCGGGAAAATGATTCCTTCACCTGTGTGGCTTCCATGCTCTCTGGATATCTCTGGTGAATTATCTGCAACCTCTGGACCATGTGTACATGATAGCAAATTATGTGGTATGCCTTTAAGGATCTCATCTACAATATGTGTAGTCACATGGTATAGTACTGCCCTGCCTTCCTATAAACTTTTGTCAAATTCTCCTCATTATCTACGTCACAAGAGTGGCCAAGAGATGGAAGGCATAGGAGGGAGTGGATTCCATATACATATATCGACTCACTATAATGCTAACTGGCTTGAAGTCCACAATGCTGACTCAATCCCTTGGCTGTCTACAGCCTCTTCTAAGAAACTTCACTTGTGCTGTTATAGGAAGGACAATTTTTGGCTAGTACCCCAGTTGATCGGCCATGACACATTTGGTGTCCAACGTTTGCTTCTTCAATTTTGCAGTGGAGAATAATGTATTACGTGGCGCAAAATACACCTTACAGGCTCCAGGTCCCCGGTTCATTCCTGGTACTCCGGGTAATCCAGTTTCTTTCCACCTCCCAAAATTGTACTGATAGGTGGTTTAGCTTCACTAAATTATTTGCCCCTAGGTGTACATGAGTGCCTGCATGGTGCCTTGTGATAGCCTGGCTTCCTATCCAGGATGTGTTCTCAGCTTTTCCAAGTGTTCTGGGGATAGTCTACAGTACATTTTGGCTAAAGAGGCAATTCACAGTCTTGGATAAAGTCTTCCAACAGGGATTCAGCCAAAAGGAAATGGTGAAGAGAACTCAGCTATTAAAAAAGACATCCATGTTGCACTAACAGGGCAAAAGTTGGAAAGTATTGGCAGCTGAATGAATATGGGTGTCTCTGACATATTCAGATGCATTTCAATCTTATTAATCTTAATAATTGTCAACTGGCAAACTGAGGTCTGGATGTGGACCCAGCAATGTATTCCTGCAGATCAAAGTGAGCCTTCGCACACTATTGTAGTGAAAAAAAAAAAAACGTCTATGGTTCAGCGACTCGTTCATGTAACAATGATTGGACAGAGAAGTATGTTTGTTTTGTGTTTAAAGTTCAAAGCAGGGACCTCATCAGTTCAGAGTCAGTGGCACCCCACTATGAAGCAAATCAACCACTTGAAATTGTTTTATTGATAGCCATTAAACAATCATTAAGGGTTACGCAATACAACGTAATTGTCCAGACCTTTGTAAAGCAAGGACTTGTACACTGCCCTCCAAAAGTTTGGAAACGCCTGAACAAAATAGGGTTTTTGGGCAATATCAGCATAAATCCTCTTTAGTTAGTGACCATTTTGCATTGATAATAAGGGACAACACTAGGCATCCGAGCAGTCAGTTTATTCAAACATTGACTTGATATATTACTCCAAGCCTCCTGGAGGATTGCCCAAAGATGA
>CM040996.1:3527666-3574645 GCA_022985145.1 Pangasius djambal | reverse complement strand
GATTGCCCAAAGATGATTCACACTGGTTGGACACTTCTTACGGACATCACGGTCCAGTTCCTCCCATAGCAGCTCAATGGGGTTAAGGTCAGGTGATTGGGCAGGCCACTCCATGATAGACAAGACACCGGCTCGGATGCCTAGAGTATGTAGAGCTGTAATAGCTGCTAATGGGGATTTCTTTGATGAATCCAAAATAAAATAAAATATGTTTTCATAGTTTGTGTTGTCCCTTATTATCAATGCAAAATGGTCACTAACTAAAGAGGATTTATGCTGATATTGCCCAAAAACCCTATTTTGTTCAGGCGTTTCCAAACTTTTGGAGTGCAGTGTATGTAACAGGATCTTTACCAATTTTAGCTTAACACCCCTGGCTTACATAATATCAGTTGCTTTTCTCTAACTCACTACTCATCCGGTTTCCTGTTCCGAGTCCACCTTTCTCTCTCTACAAGTCAGTCTCAATTGAATCGCACACTCCGTTCCCTCCTTCCCAATCTTGTCACCCTCCCTTCCCCATGATGTTCTGCACCTCTCAGCAAAAAAGCACGAATCTGTAATCAGTTTGCGAATCGATGCGGCAATGAGCAGGGAGTCTAGCCGAGGCGTCCGGATCCTTCCATCTTAATCTAAAGGGAGGGCGGCAGGGGCTTTGGAGCGTGCCATCAGGAGTGGATTTAAGACATTAGTGGGGTTTTGAATGCAGGATAGAGAGGGAGAAAGAGAGAGAAAGAGAACAAGAGAGGTTTCTTTGAAAATGAAACACTTTGTAAAAACCCACTAAAGCCGGAGCTGCTACAGAATACAAAAGGCTCATGTTAAAGCTTTCCTTTATGTTTCTTTGGCAGGTAAAGAGCTCCACGCTGCATTGTGCTCAGAGAGTCGGAACGCGTAGGAAGATGTATTTTATGTGTTTATATAAGTGAAATGGACCGGTACAGGTTTAAAATTAGGTTGTACGCTGTGGGAGGGAAAAAGTCTAATTTTTGTTTCACTTTTGAAAATCTGTTGCCATGTACATGTTGCGAGTCATTAGCAGAGTAAAGACTCAGTGACTTGACTCGGTGTACTGGGCTGAATATTGACAAAACATATGCAGATTTAAAACAGTGTAAAAGAGAAAGTAGTGTGCTTTTTTAATGCAGGTTATTTTTTATTTTTTGAGTTTTTTGTATTGGGTTTAAAGCATAGCTCTGTTGAACTCTCCATTCTGATTGGTGTTGGGGTATTTTCTATAACAGCATTTCTGACGGTAGTGCCGGCAGTAAGACAAATCACAAGTATATATTAATGCGCTTGTTCTAGTATGTTATCGTTCCTATAGTAACGGAAGTAGACATGCCCCTCATATAGCCTATATACGTACATGTTGTCATAAATACTGCAGACATCCTCTGACACCATTACTGACCTTAAAACAACATAACTTATCCCAAGATTCTGTAATAAAGTTCCCCAATAAACAGCGGTAATGAGCAGAATCAAACCGCAGACTCAAACAAGCTGAATTGAAATATATAAAATATATATTTGTCAGCTTCTTTCTTTGTCAGCTATAGCAACTTACTAACTTGGATGTTCGTAATGACTAAAACAGTTTTCTGACTGTTTAGCAGCAGCCATGCAGGCAATCTGAGAAAGTTGCAGTAAGATCTCCTGCAGTTGCCTAGTGACAGATCTCTTTTTCTACATCAATGGACCAGGGTCATTTGGCTTTGATAGACTGGGTGTTTGAAAATACAGAATGGTTCTTAACACATTAAATGTGGATTATTTTTTAAAATTTAAATACATATACAGTATATTTAAACAATTAGAATATCATTTTGTCCAGTGGTGCATAATGTGCCAAAATAAATTTTAAAATAAACCCACAAATTCATCTAAATAATCAAACAAATCATGGACCAATCAACCAGTGAGGACAAAGATCCTCTAACATCTAGGACATGGTGTTTTTGTGCATTAATCCCCCCCCGGTCATTCAAAACTGATGGAGTTCAATATTAATATTGGGATCAGTAAACATTCTGTGATTCCATTAAAAAATAAAAAGCCTACTCAAAGAGCACTACTACATGTTCCTGTTCTTCAAGATGATGAGGCCTAAAAAAGAATTTCAACCTTTTATCCAGTGCCTTATGCTATATGATTTGAGTTATCTATTTCAGCTCTGACCTTTATAAAAAAATTTTTTTAAAAAAGATAGAGGTGGTTCCTGTGTGGCTCATTGTTCCATTGCTTATTCCTGACGAAAGAGAAAGAGGAATGTTACGAACAGTTGGTTTCATACCTGATTCAGCATGTGAGTGAAAATCCTCTGAGCTTGAGCAAATTATGATTTAAAATTTATTTTAACTCATACGGTGCCTTTCTCACATTAAAAAAAGAAGAAGAAGAGAAAGGAAACAAGCTGAGAGTAAAAGTGTTGGGAGAATAAGTTTTTAATAAATTCAAATTGGAGAGGAATTGGAACAGAAATGTCTCATAGTAGCAGTCAGTTAGACACCACTGATAGACCAGTACCGAAATACCATGTGGGATCAGGAGGAGGAAGAGAAGGCACGGTGTTTTATGACGTTTTCACACTTGGTCCAAATACTTGAGCCCATGTACACTCAAGACTGAGTCAGTGTTTGTTTGGGGGCGGGGCTCATAATTGAAGGTTTGCTTTCATATAAAAGAATTCTTTCTGAACCATGGGTCTATTCAATTCAGTATGTCACTTTTGTACACACAATTTTTCAAAATGTAGACACTAGGTTCCTCCTTTTATTTATTTATTTATTTATTTTTTTATTTATATTAAAAAATACCACTTTTTAGACGCATGGCATGTCATCATGATGTAGATTGTTAGCCATGGAAGCCAGCATGAGATATGCATTTTTTGTAATGTTTTCAGTGCAAACACATGCACCAGAAATATAAGGGGTTCTGTCTCCTCTACTGATCCTGTCTCCTGCACTTTCCCAACTATCAACAAGCTTGTAACAGGTTTAGCTTGTCAATTTTCTTCCTATCATGTTCATTGGCAAGCAGCACTGGGAGTGGTTATCTTCCACACCACATTTTTGGTTCAAGCAAGCCCCAGACCAACGTTTTCAAGAGCAGCAGGGATCGGTTCTCCTGCTCAAAAACAGCTTTCACGCTTCACCAAATGAGTCCCGAAAAAACACAAGAGTAAAAACCACCTTAAATGTGACTTAATTTGCGATTACATATGCAGTCAGTGTAACTGATGGAGAATTATTGATGAGGCTCATCAAACTGAATCGATGAGTACTGTATCCATTTCACTGTCACGTACTGTAGCTATGCAACAACTTGATCAAAGCGTGACATTCACTGCGTGAAGTAATCATACGTATCTAGCAAAGTTTTAGGCGGACTAACTGTCTTTACCACTGTGTTTGTTAAACTGGCTCCTTACACAGCATGACCTCTGCAGAAGGATAGCAAGATTTTCATCAAGATTTTGGTGAAATATTCATTATTTCTGATTTCTTTGAGTTGAGATGTCAAATATATTACAGACACAAAACACAAATTTGGTCATTTAAACTGATTTTTCAGCTGTATTTGGCTGTTTGCCAGAATTCAGCCACTGCTACATCTGATGGGTTTTCCCAGACTGCCTCACATACACCAAGAAGGAATTGTAGTAATCTAAACATGAGGTTATGAAAGCAGCTGGGTTTTGTCACTTTTTTTTAGATTAAATAGAAGCAATAGAAGACTTTATTTGTTGTATACAGTACAGTGAAACTCTTTTCTTCATGTATCCCAGCTTGTTAGGGAGCTGGGGTCAGAGCACAGGGTCAGCCGTGATATAGCATGGTGCTGGGGCTTGAATCCCTGACATTCTGATCAGTAACCTAGAGCCTTAACCATTGTACCACCACTGCATAAGCTGAATTCTTAATTAGCCACACCAGTTTTTATGAGGTTGTAAAAATAAAAAGGTTGTAAACACTAGAAGAGATGACATAACATAACATCAGTCTCAGTCAAAAATTCAGAGATTGTAGAATGTTTTGTATTATTCACTTTATCTCACCGAGAAGAAGATTATATATTATGAATAGAAGTGGACCAATTACTGCGCCTTGATGGACTCCTTTTGTGAAAGGGATGGTAAAGGATTTATAACAATAGATACAAAGTGGAGTCTGCTATTGACCTTGAGGCATGAGAAATACGACAGAAATTCACACTAACAATCCTCGCACACACACCTCTCCACTCCATCTAATCCTGCTATTGATCATGCAAATCACACCTGAGTCGCTGAGTCATCGCAGACGTGCGGCAGAGCCGGACATACCTATAATCACCTAACGCCACTTTCTATATGCTACGGTGCGTTAATGGTGCTGACACCGCTCCGGAAAAATGCAATACACTCTTATCATTGCTGCTTTGGCATTGAAGCTGCATACTCAGATGCGCTCTTGTTAGCCTTGAAAGAAATCTGACGGGAATTACGTAAGAGGATGTAGGGTGGCAGACTACACAGCAAGGAATGAATGCTAAACACAAAACAGGCCTGTAATTAGGACTTGTCCCTATCGTACATGTCAAGCAAGCCGAGGCTCGGAGCTGCTTTGTACTGTAAAGCACCACTTATTGAGATGGAATTGACTGTGCATAATACATAACGACTTAATTTGCATCCTCTTAAGAACATTCGCCTTTCTCGCGCTGTTCATTCTGTTCTGCTGTCTTTAGTATGATTCATTGTGTACTCAGCTGAACTTTTAACATTCATGTGTACGTAATAAGTCATGTTAAATTTGCTTTGGGTCTATTCAGAAAATAATAGTTAAAAAAAAATAATCACCCTTAACCCTAATATTGTCGGTCAAACATCATCCAATGTTTCCTTTTGTTAGTTGGCACTAAAAGCCGCAATGCTAATGGAGTTAAAAATAATGGAAGTCTAATCTCACCCAAACCCTTTTCTGTAATTATCTGCCCATATGCACCATAAATATTGCCCCCAATCATTCAGTAATGCCATTAGGACACTGTAATATATTTTTTTTTACACCATTTTCTCCCAATTTGGGCATTTTCCAAATTCCTACCCACTACTTAGTTCTTGTGATAGCTGTTAATTGGGGAGGGGGAAGGCTAGCACATGCTTCTTTTTGAACTGCCGCTCAAGCTATGTCACAGAGCAGCTGAACACTCAGAAGAAAGCGCTAACCCCCTTTAGTACATAACGAGTTGAAAATGTATTTGTTAGCCTTGTAGCTTCAGCATAAAACTAAAGACTCAAACATTCATTTGTTCATGTTGCTTAAAGTAAACAGCTGCTTGTTTGTAGGGGCACACCTCAAAATCTGATCAGCCCCCTTTTTTGGTTCCAAGTCCTGTCAATCATAGTATGCAGAACACTTATTTTAGAATGCACAGTGACACCGTGTTGAAGTGTGAAAGATGACAGACATCTGAAAAATGTAAGAACACTGTATTCCCTTGGATCTGCATGTATCTACACTAAGGCTGTCTGTACCTCTGTTTTAAAAATAATCCGGAACCACCCTGTGCTTGCTCCATTGGAAAGACGCAGCTATGAATTTACACAAGTTATGGAAATTCTGGCTCTATAAAAACATATTCTGTATTTTATTAACCTTATTTTTTTAATTAAATTGGAATTTGAAGAAGATACAGGTCCATTTCGTATACATACAACATAACAAGCACTCATGCAAAGAGTCAGACACGTCATGGGATTTATCTGAATTCAACAAACGGCTCTTCAGATATGCGAGTCGACTCCCAGTGTTTACCGGAAACATCACTAGCGCCTGAAGATGCTCTACCATGCATACAATTGAATGGCAAATGAAGCTTGCCTTGTTCTTGGACATAGGACTAGTCTTGATATAGATTTAGAAAGAAGGAGCAAGAAAGCGGAGGAGTCGCGTGGCTGCCACGCTTCTTTTGAAACTCTGCGGCTGCTTGTTGTGCAAGAGTGAGCATACACCTTGCATGCCTTTGCCTGAAGAGAAACAGAGGACTCAGCAGGACCAGAGTTCCTCACTTTGAGAAGCTGGCGACAGCAGGCATGTGTTCTTACAGTAAATAAAACATCAAACATTCTGTTTCATCATTAAGATCCTGGCACAAGCAGGTCTAAAACGAAGACAGGTTATCTGCAAGCTGAGCTCATACTCAGCACCACTCATTCATTCGTTCCTTCATTCATCCACATTCATTCATTCATCCATGCATTTTCTGTGGTGGAATCAACAAGACTGGATCAGCTCATCACCAATAACATAATCACATATCTGGATTGGATAGTGGAGGGGAAAATGCATGAATCTAATCAAATCTAGCCTGACATATATCACAGAATTGTTTCTAGTGCAACTTAATGTAACATAAAGCAATGTAAAATCGGTCCATAATAAATGTAGCCACCCATGTTTTCAAAAACAGTGAATGGCTTTAGATTTATATTTATTTTATATTTATAAGACTACATATTATACTGGAATTATAGTCATTTTAAAACATTTTGTATACATTTACACTAATTTTAAACAATGTACATTTTCCCTGTGATATTTATATGCTAATGATGCAACATCTTTATTAGCATGTTGCTGTCTATTTTTCAAACTGGGCCTTTATGATCTTTAGAGGAGGGTCTTTACATTTACATTTATGGCATTTGGCAGATGCCCTTATCCAGAGCAACTTACATTTATCTCATTTACACAACTGAGCAGTTAAGGGTTAAGGGCCTTGCTCAAGGGCCCAGCAGCAGCAGCTTGGCGGTGCTGGGGATTGAACTCATGACCTTCCGATCAGTAGTCCAACATCTTAACCACTGAGCTAGTCCTTTAAATTTAAGCCACTTTCTAATGCTAGGTTAATATCAAGCTAGCCAATATAGAAACTTTGCTTTCTGAACTAACAAATGTTGAGTCTAAGTCTACAATTAAATTATGTGATTTGAATGATATTTATTACTATTTCTTGCTTGGCAGGATACAGTATGCAAAATCAGATGGCAGAAGTTCTGCCCTGCACTGGCCTCACTTAGCTACAGTCTTACACTCTTGACGAACATGTCAGGCCTTTGAGTCCACAATGCTGGAACAATAACCCCCATGCTCCAAAACTTTAGGAAGTTAAAAAATGTCCGTTAACTGTTCCAGAGCAGAACATGATGCATGTCGTCCTGCTGTGTGTAATAAGAGTCCTGGCATAACGTTATGGGAAAACACACCCGCCTCCCGTGGGTGATAGTCTAAATACCACACAGCATGATTTATGTGAATATACTCCACACTGCAATGTGTGAAATTATGCATGAGGACACAGGGTGTTATTCGTCTGTGGAAATGGCCACTATCTTTCCATGACATTGGATGGAAAATCTCAAGGTGTATCGAAAAATGTTTCACTCTTTACAGCCACTCCTGTCTCTGTTCAAAGAGAAAGAAACAGAGCAGAAAGACAGCGAAATAAGTTTGTTTTAATTAAGTAGCCTAAAAAAAAAAACTCCAGTCACTGAAACCCAGATATGACTTCGCATACAAATGAAAGTGATGGATGTGGATTGAAAACCCAGTCCTTTTTGATCAGGCTGAATATTGTTAGCTTTAGTGAGCAAAGAGTTTTTAAAAAGCATAGTATATGCAGTGTGCCTCAGTGGAGTCTGAGCGGCTGTATGCGAGCAAAAAAGAACTTCAAATAGAGTTGGGAATATTAAATGCGATAAAGACAGCAGGAAGCCTTGACTGAAGCGGCCTCTGGGTGTATTTCTGCGAAACAGCAGGATGCGCTGCAGCACAGAGCGTTACGAATCATCACTGGATGTGACTTGCTTAAAAAAAAAAAAAGCACCAACACCATGGAAAATCACGGAGCCACTGTAGATGCCAGAAATGAAATTAATTTCTGCGTTCCTTCATTGATTATGTATTAAAATAGTAAAAGCTCAGCAGTCAGGGTTCTGTCCTAGTTACATTGCCTTGCATTAGTATTCACCTCTTTGAACTTTTCTCCATTTTGTAGTGTTACAATCTGGAAATGAAACAGACTTCACTGGTACAAAGTGCTACTTTTGGCAGAAAAACAACACAATCACCACAGTGAAGCATGATGGTGGTAGCATCATGTTAAACGTTACCTGTTGTCTCTTGGTTGTTTCTCTTGCTAATCTCCTCCTTACCTGGTCACTGACTTTTGGTGGATAGCCTCCTTTAGGCAGCTGCAGTTGTGCCACATTCTTTCCATTTTTTTATTCATGGATTTACTGGTGGGAAATTTTTTTTTCTTTTTTATAATCAAACACTTTTCCAGAGCCTTCCAGCCTTCCAAAAACAGGTGTATTTATACTGAGATCACATGGCACACAGGTGGACTCCATTCCATTAATTATATGACTTTGGATGGCAAGCAGAATGCTTATGCAATCACGACGTTTACATCTTTCATTTGCACATAATTTTGCAAGCTATATTGATTTTTCTCCCCCACTTTTAATCATTATTCATGACATTCATGACATTAAATCCAAATTAAATCCATTCCAGCTCCAGGTTGTAACACTACAAAATGTGCACGAGTTCTAAGGGGGTGAATACTTATGCAAGCCACTGTAGCACTGATGGGCCCTTGAGCAAGGCCCCTAACCCTCAAGTGTGGATTGAAAGCATCTGCTACCTGAGTAAAAAATATATGAATGTAAAACAAGCCACCGTTGATAACATCCATCATGCAGTGCGCTGTAAAAGATGCAGTCCTTGGTGTGTGTGTGTGTGAGAGAGAGAGAGAGAGAAATCAGAAAGCACAAGGAGAAACCAATAATCCCCAATGCTAATTTATACTAACGACTCTAGTTTGTGTCGCAAGTTTGCCTTTTTTATTGCTTCATCCATTGTCGTTAAGAGTTTCAGAAGTATTGACTCGCACAAGGTTGGTTTTTGCGGCTTTACCTCAGCAGTGATTTAAATGCAAATTATAAATCGTGACAGACGAAGAGGCCGTGACTGAAAGAAAACAGTCGAGTGGTTTCATGGAAACCATTAACACCTAAGCCTTGTATGCATATTAAAGCCTTGGACTAGCCATCAGTTTGTAGGTATGATATAACCGTAACTTATGTAACTTATATAACCAGGTTTTTTTTTTTCAATCTTGATGCTCATCTAAAATGGTGTATACCTGGTGTCCAAACTGATGAGCATCATGAACAGTGCCCTTAGGGATACTGGTCAAATTCAAGAGCACTTTCAGCAATAAACTGATCCAATCACGGAAAAGTAGGAAGTCATTCTTGCTGACAGTTTGTCTAGTCTGAGTCTGGACTTGGTCGATTACTTGGGAACAGAATAGTTTTGCTGCATGTTGTTATTAAATCAACACCACCACCACCAGAGAAAACAGATTACCACCGTCGCAGTGGATTTGGTTTAATTGAGGAAGCGACAATTGAATTACAATTGAAATATGGTAAATTATTCAGCCCTGTTGTAGAGTAATCCTAAATAGTGTGGCTAATAAGCAACAGATGGTCATTTATCATAAGTTACATTGTAATATCTGGGGACTGTAATAAATCTAGCATAGACCTCTCACTCCAACAGAACAATGGTCATTTACGCTTTTTATTAAAACTGCTGGATGTATATGCTATTATGAGCTACTTGTAGAAGAACGTTTTGTATTGTGGGTTGTGCTGCAAGTGCCATGCAATACATACTCAGTGGGAATGCAGTTCAGTGGGGTTGAGGTCAGGGCTCTGTGCAGGACACTAGAGTTTTTCCACCCCAACCTTGGCAAACCATGTCTTCATGGAGCTCGCTTTGTGCACAAGGGCATTGTCATGCTGGAACAGGTTTGAGACATCCTATACAACTGTGTGCTTCCAAATTTGTGGCAACAGTTTGGGGAAGAACCACATATGGGTTTGATGTTAAAGTGTATATGCATATAGTGTAGTAGAAGAGCAAAATCCCCAATTGCCTTACTTTCACCTAATACATCTGAGTTTTAAATGTATAAAGTGAAGAACAATATTCCTAAAATTTAGGGTTCTTTGATTGTCCCTCTGGAGAAACCCTTAAAGGCCCTATGTAGAACTCAGTAACCCTATAATAGAGTGTGTTCAAAACCGTAGTATTCATCAGATAAAATCTGATAAAAACTAGTCAATTCCATGCTAGTCAAATCCCAGAGATACAAAAGTGGCATGCCCAGTCCAAGATGATTGCAGTTGCATATGGTTTCTGATTATGTGTCAAAGCATGTTAAAGTGTTGACAAATGACCACTTTACAGTTGACCACTGTAAATAAACGCCACACTCATCACCTTGGATTTTCTTTCCCAAGTAGCTATTAGTTCCTGCTTAAACAGTTGTATTTTTTCGTTTTGTACCTTGTGGTCTTGACCTTTTGCATGTTTCATGTTTTGATTTACAATGGATGATGTCTACATGTGTTTTGGTCCCAGCTCTGAAGGTCGAGCATGATTCAAGGATAAGCCTCAATAGAGACTCTGAGATGACGTCCTGCTCTTGCCCATGCACTTCAATTCCACACGAAGTAAGTCAGGAGAACAGCATTAATAGTAAACAAGTCTGTGATGTGATGTAGTTCCTGATTTGGCTCCACTCTTCACATTTGCGATTGTTGCCCTGCTTTACGTCACTTATTTTAATGTCTTGAAGCTGCTATTAATTAGCTGAAGATTTAATAGCAGTGTAGAAGCTCTAACAAGAAGCGCTGCCATCTTTAGCATTGTGTTTAGCTTTCACGAGACACAAGAGCACACATACAAATCGTATGAAACTTTTTTTATTACAAACTTATTACAAACAAATTGTATTAATAATGATCAATTTGACATATATTTACAACAGGCTTTTGCTTAGGTAATATGTAGAAAATATATTTAACTACTCATAAATATGTAGCCAAGCTAAAGTTTTCATTAATTAATTTACATTTTCTCCACCACATTTCATTGATAAAAAACAAACACATCCTGACAAACATCCCTAGGTCAACGAGGGCGAAGTTTAAATAAAGATTTATCTCAAACTTAATCATGTGACGTCACCATTACCCATTTGTATCAATTATTACGTTTGCCACTATGCTTATGCATATAATTCTGGCTTAAACTATGCTTTATATACATTTAACAATGCTAGATAAGCTAGCTAGCTACCTAACCAAAGAACTGTGATTATGCTAGCTTAGCTACCATTAACAATAATTCTCCAGGAGTAGCTTCCTGATGTTAAGTAGCTAGCCAAGTTCACTAGTCAGCTAGCTAATCTTATTTAAAACATTTTTCCGTCACATGATCAAGTTTGCGACTGAATTATCTGACGTTTGGCAAAATCGGGATGTACTGTAAGTTGGCAGTGTATAACAACAGAAGTGGCGAGACATTATTTTTTTGTAGCCATTACCTCAAGATCATACTTTTTCCAGAGATAACAAAAACTGTTTCTCAAAATGATTAAAAAAAGCTGGCTATGTTCCTTCATTACACAGATGCATAAAGCTAATAGTATAGCTAGCAAACGTAGTTTCGGGGTGAAATGCCCAGAACAAGGATCTCATAGAACACATTAGATGATAACCGCGATCCTTCTCAGCCTCAGTGTGTAGAAAACAAGGTATCAACATTTTAACCCATAAAGTTGGAGCCATTCAGCAGGTGAAGACGTCCAAGCAGGAGAATTTCAACATTAGAGAGAAATAAGATCAGTCCAGCAGGATAAATAAGTTAATGTCCCGTCCCACAAGTGGGGAAACTTGCATGTGGTCCCTGGTATTAGAACCTGCAGCAGTACCCACAGCCTTTATTCTTACAGCAGTTGCAGCAGTATCGGCACAGAGAGAGGTGACTCTGACGCTTCGTCCTGAACAGCGCCTGGAAAAAAAATAGTGAAGAAGCTGTAAGTGACTCATCACGCTTTTCAGCTTGTCTTGGGACGAGTGTTGAGTTAGTATGTGGTGGTTAGTACCTCAGGACTCGTCTCCTTCGCCAACGCTGCAGCCTCGCCCTGATCAAGACTCTGAGCTGCTTCGCTTTCCACTGGCTCCTCGAGCCGTACCTGAGGATCGGGAGCAAAATAAACAGTTAAATTAAAACCCAATTTCATTACTTCAAAGATGTGAAAAAGAACTTCTAATTTCAATTTATATGTAAATAAATTTTTTTAAAAACTAAATAAACAAAAAATTATGTAATTACATATTAAATCAAGTTTATGACATGAATAAAGAAATTTAAATTACACAAATATAACTTCTTGATTTATTTAAGTTTATTTATGACTAAGTTTTAACTGTTAAGTCTTTTTATGTTAATCTTAGTTTGCTTATTTATTTATTTTCAACCATACTGTACACTAATGAATATTATAAAAAAGTAAGTCTTTAATGTGATCAAATAATTAAACAAGATATTTCAACAAATAAATGATATCTAAATATAATAAAATACTTATTAATATAAAAGATATTATATCTTATGAAAAATACTTAAATATAAAATTACTTAAAATATAACAAACACATTTTAGTGTGATTAAATTTAAAAAAAAAAATAGTTTATATAATTAAAAAATATGAAATTACATAAAATGTAACTTGAAAAGAAAGTTCATAAGCAGGATAATAAAGATAAAGTGAAGTGATGACGTAATGTTACCTGAGACTCAGAGAAAGGCACAGCTGCACCCTGGAGCACGCACATGCACGCGATGATGACGGTGACGGCGCACGCGATGCTCATTGGCTTCATTTTTGTTGTTTGTCGTTTTAATCAGTCGTCACTTCAGAGTCGTTTAAAAGAAAGTTAAGAACTTTCACTAACTTTCGTTCCTGTTTCGGAAAAGGTTCTTCTTCAAAGCTTCGCTTCTGCTCCTTTTTCCTCTCAGGATTCTTGTCTCTTGACTACCTGACAACTTCACGCGCTGAGCTGCCATTTATGCGCGCGCCGTGTCCACTACACACGCCCCTTCCAGCCGCAGCCCCGCCGCTTCCCGCCAAGCGCGTGCCCGGGTTTGCCCGGAATTTCCACATTTTAATCTGTAAACAAAATAAATAAATACATTTAAAAATGCTTTAATACTTAAAAATACAAAACCCTCATATGAATATGTAATATAATATTCATATCATTATCATCCAACAATATTATTGTCATTATAAGTAGTAGCTAGTATTTTATTATTATTATTATTATTATTATTATTATTATTATGTGTAATTATTTAAATAATATACATATTTATGTATTTAACATTTTAAAATTCTGTTTTTTAATTTAATATTAAAGTAATCTTCCATTATTTATTTATTTATTTATTTATTTATTTATTTATTTGTTTGTTTATTTTTACATCAAAATTGTGCTTTAATTTCTTTTTTATGTTAAATTAATCTGATGTTATTACTAACTAACTTAAAAATATACAAATTTATTTCTTTATTTAAATTTAAATATAGATTTTTCTTACATACACCATGCTCTTATTATTCTGGAAATACAAAGGAGGTGTTTTTAGTTCTATATTTATCAAGGCTATATAGATCAGTAAAGACAAAGATTGCTTAAATTTTCAATAATCATTTATTAATATCCATTTATTGAGACTTTTTATTGATTTTTGTTTGTTTGTTTGTTCTTGTTTTTTTTCTTGGCCAATTGTAACATAGACTGTTATTCTGAATGACAATTCTGCATTTTAGAATTTTATTTCTGCCACAATATGCGTTTTTCTTGTAGATAACATGAGAAAACAGAGAAATAAGTGTGGAAAGCTATTAGTGATAACATTAACAGCCTGACAGCAGCTTGTCTTTTGCATGTTAATGGTATGAATCTGTAGGAGACACATGTGAGTCCATACAAGACACATGGCTAGGTGAAGGAAATCAAGTCTGTTAACTTGGTCAAACATAAATTTTCCATGACTTTTTGCATTTTTCTCTTCCCAGTGAGTGCTTCCCAAAGTGCTGATCAGTGGGAATTCCAATGTCTGAATACAGGAACAGGCTCAGTCATGTGGGCTCCATTTAGGATTCCTTATTTCCTAACCCTGGCAATTACATTTTACCCGAAAGCCAACTGAAGTTATAATACAATATCATCATGCTACACAGAATACAGTGCTGAGCTATAATCTGAGCTAATCACAGTACTGAGCTATAAACGTCAATTTGGAGTTTATTAGTGGTATTTATACTGGCAATATACTGTATGTAATCTATGTACAGTAAATCATTTTAAAATGACCCATAATAAAATAAAATCACCCAGGTTGTCTTTGGAAATAAATATACAATGGAAGTCATGTGTCAGTTAAAGTTTAGGTTTTAATACATAAATTATGATAATACATAAAAATATCAACCTTATTATATATACAGATATCCTCAGAATATTAGCCCATGCATATAAATACTGGAAGTACAATAAACGGAAACTCTAATGTTCCTATTTTCGAAGAAATATCAGCCCCAGTGCTGAGTCATGTTTAAGAATCTTCGCATTACACTCTCTCGATCTCAAGTTATGAAAAAGTCCACGCGTCAGGCTGTCTCATTCAACGATAACCTTTTGCCACTGCATATTGACTTGGAGTAGCTGACAAGCCTGAGTCAATAAATATAACCCTGAATGGCTTCTGGTTAGATCCGAACATAGGGTCATTACATTGTGTCCTGTTGTCATGGACACAATGACCATTAAGTGGATTTCATCAGTGGTTTTTGTTAAAACTGCGCATTTAATTTATAATTGCCTTCCAAAACCAGTGCCCTAATGGGATAATTATTTGTTTCCATGCATGGAATATAATACATATAATATAAATATGGCTTTTACAATCTGTCCTCATCTGCATTTGCCATACTTTCAATAGAAATACAAAATTATCTAGGCCATAGCCTGCAGAGAATGAAAAATATTTTCATTAAGAGGTATATAACATGGTATAGAGTAAGATAATATCCTCCAAAATGTAGCCATTGCAGTAATCATATAACAGTAATGTATTGATATCTGTAGCTAAATAAAACGATAATGTGTTTGGTATTATTATATAATTCAGTTATAAGCGTCAGTTTGTTTCAGGCCTGGTACGCTAATAGGTTCATTTTTATCTTTTTCTCCAGTTAGAATAAAACTGTTAAGAAAAGAAAAATACATACAAGGTGTCAAGGTGAAATTTCACACTAATTCTTCTGTGTATATTAATTTCTGATTACTATAACCAACATTACAGATATACTATATACTACATTATATATATATATATTTTTTTCTTTTTTTGTTTTTTAAATCCATGTTCATTCTAGGATTTTTATGTTTTTCAGCTAGGGCTTTAGACTATCTACACTTTCGACTATGTTTAATGTTCTACTTTTAGTGTGCTAATGTCTAATAAGTCTATTAAAACACATTTCCTAAATTTTTGGCCAAATGATCCTTGTAGGTATTCACTTCATGTAGGTAAAAGTTCTGAATAAATAAATTTCTCAGTTATAACATGCATTATTTTCACTTTTTTAAATAAAGTATTAATTTTCTCATTTTTTCTTTTAACGAACAAAGTACTGTATGTATCCTAAAAGTAATATTACAGTGGAACAATTTCAGGCACTGATTCGAATCACCCATTCTTATTCCATGTAGGATATATCCTAACTCTATGTTGGAGGCTAAAAAAGGAAAAGAAGAAAAAAAGGGGTGGAAAAACACAAAGCAGGTTTCTATGTAAATCTAGAAATGTAAAATCAAGGTAAATACCACTGACAACAAAGCCTCACTGTGGGGAAATGGATATAAATGTATCTGAACCATTATAGTTTTTGATCAAATGATACTATCTCTTAGTGTTTTTTCTTAGCTCAAGAAAGCAACACAATTTTCACCGTACTTGGTTTATTTGATTCAAACAGTCTAGAGCTAGTGGTAATGTTCATTTTATCTGTGGCAGTATAAATTATAGAATAATTAATATTTTAATGTATTTGAATACTACATTTGACAACTAATAAAATGTTAGATAATATTTTTTAAAAGTATTTGACAGCCCTAGCCAATAGAGGTAAATTTTCATTAGAAACATTTCATACAGGTGACATTTAAAAAAAAAAATGTAAATGCATGTAAAAGTCAGATTATGACCTTTTGTGCATCAGTGCAGAATTTTTCTATTACGATACATCTAAGAATTGATTATTTTTCCCATGCCTAATGTACGTTTACACATGCACTTTTGAGGATGTGTCTGTCATTTTCCATGTGTGGGTGTACGTGTCTGTCCGTATCTGTGTGTGTCCCAGAGGAAGGGACGCCAGCACTATCATAGAGGATCTTCTGGTCAAACAGAAGCTGGCACCAGCGAGACGCATGCTATCACCCTGACAGGCGCCACTCCACCACACTCCCCCTCGTCCCTCTCTCCTGGTCTAGGCCAGTGACCTCTCTGTCTCTCTCTCTCTCTCTCTCGCTCTCTAGTATATCCACTAATACTAATACACAGGTTTCTGCCCTTTAATTCATCCCTGAAGTGTCTGTTTAGCTCTGTTTCATGTTTTGATCTGCTTCTTCCCCCTTCACCACACCTCCCAGACTATGTACTACCAAAACAACTAAGCGTGATTGTTAGTATTGGTCAGATCTGACACAACCCCCCCCCCACAAAAACAGACTGGGTTGTTATGAAACCAGGTCAGAAGACACACTTATTTGCAATATGACAGGAAATCATTTGTCATGCTCACAGTTTCCATCTACGCAGCAGGTGTTACTCAATTACTTGTGTGCACTCTCTGCTGCCATTTAAATGCTACATCATATATTTATATAATCAAATAGATTCAGCACATGTGTAAATTTAATTTTTTAAAAAAGGTTTAGGCGTTATTGGTTGTAGTTTTTATTAAGCACCACAAAAGGATATTTGGTTAATCTTTGCCATGCACGTAACCGTATTGAAATTAAACACATGGACACTCTGTGGACAGAACTAGCAAAACCTACCCTCACTCATACCCTGGGCCCAAAAATCCAATTATGCCCAAACTACACAGTCAACAAAACCATACAGCCAACTCTATCACGAAACCTGAGACTATACATTTAATGCTGTTCCATAATCCAACAAGCCTCAAACTCCACTGTCAAACAATCAACCTGTTCCAAACCACAGGGTCAATCAGACCAGCCAGTCACCACTTACTTAGACATTGAGTCAAAAATCCAATCATGCAACAATTCCTATTCCCTAGGTCCCAAACTACATAGTCAACTAGACCAATCTGCCAACCTGTCCAATACCCTTGGCCCAAAAGCCAACCATGTCTCAAACCAGGGCCAAACACTAAACCCTGCCCCAAAGCCATAATCCAACAAGCCTCAAACAACACAGTCAACAAACCAACCTTGTACAAAATCCTTGGTCCATAAAACAACCCTGTTCCAAATTGCAGGGTCAACCAGAACAAACTGTGTTTTAAACTGTGAGCCCATATTCAATGGAACTAACCAATGGGACCAATCTGTTACAAGAACTAAGGCCAAACACTCAACCATAATCCAACAAGCTGCAATCTAAACAGCCAACCAGTCAACCTTGTACAACTTTGGTCCAAAAAAACAATCTTGTTCCAAATCACAGAGTTAACACCAGCAGTCAGGCAGTCACACTTGTCACAAATTGGCCCACATCCCAAACCACAGGGTCAAGTAGACCAACCAGCCAACTCTGTCCCAAAACCAGTCAGTGTTACAAAGCTAGAGTCCAACAAGCCAATCCTGTCTTAAACCCCATAATCAACAAACCATATCCAAAAAAATTGACGCCCCTCCCCCCCAACTGTCCTATACCCTGGAGCCCATTCAACCTTTTCCCAAACCCTAGGGTCACGCATCCCATAAAGCCAACACAGACTCAAATCCTCAACCCAACCAGTCAGCTGTGTCCCAAACCCTTGTTCCAGCTGATTCAACAAACTCTATTCCAAGCCCTGGGGTCACCCAACCAAGCTAACCCTCATTTTAGTGAAAATGCCATACGTGTCTCACTTACAGCTGCACCTTCACTACAAGACCAATCTGCCCAGGAAGTCCCAAGCCTATTCCTGCTCTCCAGCCCTGTGGCAGCCAAGCAGTGTGTGAAGCAATGGCCTTCTCTTCAAACTCATGTATGCTGGCTGTGCAATGTATCTCTCCCCCGAGCACATCACTTCCTGTTCCAGACCACTTGTCTATTTGGTTAAGAGTGAAATTGCTGCTTCTTTATTTGAGAATAGTGGAAGGAAAGCAGCATTGCTCAGTGATTACTGAAGCCCTAGATGAGAGGTGTCTGGGTATAATGGGATGAACCTGTATGAAGAAATAAAAGCAGCAAGCAGCCTGGCTGTATTCGTCCATACAAAACCATGCACACAAGCCACACAGACAGAAATGTCAGGCTAACTCCACTAAAGAAGCATTTACAAAGTGTAAAAGTCAACACAACATGAAAAAAGGGAAGTGAAGCAGTTTGGCAACAGTTACATACTGTAGGTTTAAGTTCTTACAAAGGTTGAAATGGGGGGTATAGAATATTTTGATTGAGCAGCATATAAAAATGCTAACTCAGTAACCTTTTTTTTTTGATCAGCATATAAAAAAAGCTAACTCCGATAACTCCCTATTTTTATGAAAATGAATTCTGCTGTTGGTAAGCTTTCACATATCCAGTGTTTAATCCGTTTGAATCTAAAGGGGTGTGGATGATATTTTTATTTAGATGAGAGCCTTTTTCTGAAAAAGCACTCATTTATTCAGGACTGTTCAGGTTGTACTGTCTGAAAAAAATAACTAGCTTTTGTCTGGTGTAACAATTCCTATAGATGTGTATGTGCTGCTCTAGAAGCACTGTAAAGTTATTGTTTTGAGAAAATGTAGACTAAACAATTATTTTCCTCAGCTTTATGTAGCTGAGAGTTTAATGCTACATTCCTACAGGGCCATGTGTTTATCGTGGTTATACAAAGCTCACACTTGTGCAGAATTATGGAAGATATTCAGCTAGCCTTGAGTTCACATGTTTTGATGCTTTATTGAAATTTCTCAATATAGAGGAACCTAGGGAAGTTCAGTTTGCAGTCATAGCTAAGTTTGAGCTTAATACATGTGTAATTTCAATTGTACTGAGTCTTTTTTTGGAAATTTTCCAACATATCTGAGGAAAAAGTTGATATTCCTGATGGGTTTATTTCATTTTCATTGTCACTATGTCTTTACATTGTTATATAAAAGGCTTATTGGCTACATTCTAGCTAGCTCAACTGTTAAGCTTGGCAGTTAGCTAGCTTATGCTCGGCCTTTCCATGTAGAAAGCACAAATTAACGAAATACATACAATCAGAACAATTGAAATGCATATATTGTTTTAAAAACATCTTGTTTTACTGGTACATTATAAAAATTATGTACAAATATAAAATAAAATATATCTCCATCACTGCTGATAAGAAATAACTGCAGTTTATTCAAGATGTCTTTTGAAGAGCGGAAACACACCACTATAACTGCAAGCTGCATAAGTTCATAAATTTATTTTATAAGATATTACATGTAATCTCAGTGCTTCTGACAGGACACATGGACCTCCAGCTGAAGGCCGTGTAGTTGCGGTAATCCTGCAGCGGTAAACACTTACAAAAAGTGTAAAGGCCCAACAAGGGTTCAGAGATCAGTCAAACAGAGCCGGGGACACACAGACGCCTGAATGTGCTTGTCTATACGTGGTAGTCTGTCTGACTGGCGGCTGATGGATGGGGCAGAGGAAAAAAACAGGGCTCAAGAAGAAAAGTGAAAGTGAGACAGTGCTGAATAAAGGAAGCATGAGCTGAACGAAGCAGAAAAAAAGCAACATAGACTAGAGAAGACAGCTAGACAGGTGCATGAGCTGAACAATGAGCTGAGACATGACAGAGCAGATTTATGACATGCAGAAGTCGTGCTCCGTCTATTCAGACTGTTAACGTCAGATCAGACCGAGCAGTTTTAGCTGCAACGATCTGCGTTGAGACTCCTACTTCTCCCTGATGTCATTTCATTTAGTGTTTATTATAAACAAGCCTCTTCCTCCAGCAGTGTGTAAAGATAATTTATAAGCAGAGCTGCAATCTATAAGGTATCTCTCGAGGAAAGGCAATGGCAGTAAATAGCGTTCTCTAATGCAAAGATATTGTGGTTTTTAATAACAATGTGAGAAACATTCCCACAGTAATTCCAGCATTATAAGGAGATGGTCGATAAAACTGATGGTAAAAAAGCTGTTACTGAGCATCACTGAGTCTCTGCATTGTACATGCTTCATTCAGACACCTGTTCTATAACACGGCTTCGAAGTGCAATCATGGAAATGTCAAGGTACACTGCAAATGATTTATTGAAGAACACTTCAGAATAGGTTATGGCAAAACTGAGTTTTTCTGCCTACATAATTTGACACCTCAACTTAATTAATAATATTAGAAATGTCAGAAATCAAACATCATTTGGGGTGAGAAGAAAAGTGTGTAAATGAACATACATTGAGCAAAGGAAAAGTTTATAATGTAATATTTGTAATATTATGTAATATTTCTCATTATAAGATAAGATAAGATAAGATAAACTTTGAATTTCCCTTTGGGGATTAATAGGTAGTCTTGTAGATAAGTAAGAAAGAAAGAGGTAAGAGTAGTAAAGTAGTGAGAGTAATAGAAATTAGTGAGAGTAGTAAAGTAGTGAAGTAGTAAAGTAATGAGAGTATTATGAAGGCCATAAAGCCTATTTATAGACATAATTACTCATTCCATGCTTAAATTTGTCTTATTCTACTGTTCTATTGGCAGATGATTTAGATTTTTTCTAAAAAAAAAAAAACAAAAAAAACCAGAATTGTGAAAAAAGAGTAATGATTGAAATAAGCCAAAAGAATAAGATAAATTCAAGCTTGAAATGAGTATAAAAAATCCAGAAGTAGGATATCTAATAAAGAGAAATATTCAATGAATTTACCAATGTTCAAGATATTTTTTTTTGCAATGTATTTCTTTAAAGCCTGTTCTGTTACTTTATCAGCTCAAATGATCAAGTGAATGTTGGTAAATGAGGGACTCAGCTGACATAACTGTACCCAGAAGGCAACTAACATAATTTCTTTAATGAGATACTCAGAGACCTACAAAGCATGTTTTATTAAAACAGCTGTTTCCCACAGTTACAACTGCCCCAAACACACAAATGTCTCTGTGCTGTTCATTGTAAAGTTGTGTTTTATTACTTTATTATTGCTTGCTTCAAGGCCACTAGTGCAGGAGATTTGAAAAGCTTCTTGTAAAACAGACAAAAACAGAACAGGTAATATATAACTCCATAAGTTATTCGATAAGTCGCAGTTCAGATGGTTGTGAGTTTAAATTACAGAACTGCTCAGTTCTGGGCTTGGATTAGATTATGTCCCACTTGGAAGTCTGTTTATGTAATGCAAATATAAATGCAGCAGCTAAAACTAGAATTATATGTGTGTACCAGCTGATACTGATCCAATTTATTTCATTTGTGATACAATACACATATTCAAGCTGAGATTTGTCTGATACCTGAGATTAATTTTTAAGCTAATGATGAGCTTAAAATGGAAAACATAATCCTGTCTGAGCTACTTGACTTGGGGAAAAAAAAGAAAATTGGCAGTCAACCTCTCACATGTACAAAAAAAAAAAAAAGAAAAAAAAAGAGAGAGATTAGATCAGAAAGTATATTGCAAAATTAGTCTAGTGTTTGAGGCCAATATTTGTCCAGTACTCAGGAATAACTCAGAAATTCTAGTCATAGAATTAAATAAATAAACTCACCATCAGTTATGTTTGTTAAATAAGATTTACAGTATAGTGGCTCACTTAACTTTTTTTTTTTTTTTTTTTTACGTCTTTAAAGCTAATGTATATTACACATTACGTTTAATGTTTCAAATGAAGTGTTGTAGCCAGCTCACCGCTCCAGGGTCCCTGGTTCAATCCTAAGCTCAGGTAACAGACTGTGTGTTTCTGTGCATGTTCTCTACATGTGTAGGGGTTTCATCTGGGTTCTCTAGTTTTCTCCCAACTCCCAAAAACATGATGATAGATAGATTTTTGACGTCAGCTTGATCGATATTTGACATTATCATACCTACAAACAGTGGTGACAGGAAGAGTTTAGCCAAAAATGAAATTCTCAAAATCATCCAAATGTAGTCACTCAGCCACAACATTTTTTATGTCTGACATTTGCTTCTTTAATTTTTGCACTACAGTTCTGAGGCTAATGTAGATAACAAGTAATGGAAACTTATAGCCTCAAGCTTACCATCCCACAAACTGCATGCATAATCTTCAAAAGACAGACTCCTTCAAAAGACAGATTGGATCAGTAATACCATTTGTACATAAACAGTTTGATAAAAGAGCAGAAAAAGCCTGTATTTAAAAAAAAAAAAATCAAGTATGCAAATCAACTGGAACAATATTATCATCTGAATCACTTCCAACCTACAATTCTGGGGTAAAGGAAACCATTTTTGGCCAAACTGTTCCTTTCAGCATCTCAGCATGTGTAAAAAGCTGCTTTCGCTGATACTGCAGAAGTAAAATTACTAAATAAAAAAGGGCTCTAACCGCAACCAGATTGCCCGAAGGCTCGTCGGCGTAGAGAAATGTAACAGATCCCTCAGTTGTAAACTGCTTTTTCACACATGAAATGTGCGAGCTTTTAGCGACAAATCAGCCTGTTTAGCCCATTACAGTGTGAGAGTGAGTTTCATTACACATGGCTCATTATCCTTCACCAGCGTGCCCTTTCAGATGGCTATGTGCAGGCGTTTTTGCTGTATGTGTAACATGAAATTTACTTCTAAAGACTCGGAAGAATTCATTTAATGTTTTTTTTTTTTTCCTTCTGTTCTTTGTCCGCATTGGTCCACTGAGATTTACATGGATTCAACCTAGGATTCAACCAAGGATCTCTATCTACTGCATTTGTATCATGGGCGTGATGTCCATAGACCAAAATGTCCACATATTTTCCCTTCCTGAGAAAAGAACAGGAAAGCCAATTACTGAAAACTTTCACTGGAACTCTCACGGGACTTTTAATGTTACTCTAAGGGCAGCTGTTAAATTCCACAAATAAACACTTTTCCGAAATCTTCAGTCAAATCAAAGCACCAGATCAGGACGTTATCCCTCCCCGCTAGCAAAGGTCACATTCTACCATGACCTTTGACCCCAATTTCCTTTTCATTTCCTCATTTCATGTACTGTATAAGCTCACAGTTTTCAGTAGTTCACTGCAAAGTCTTGCCAATTCTGTAGTTGTGTAAGTGATGAACCTTGCATGTGTCTAGAGTCTTCGCCAGCTCATTTGACTACTCTTTGGATTCATTCACTGTTACCGTTGTTTGTTGCCGGTTTATTGACATTTACCTGCTCTACCATTTGGGGCTTTTGGATGATGTATTGATACTGTCAATAACACCTTCCTGAGTATAGATCCTAAACCTTCTCCTGAATCCAGTGAATTATACATACGCATTTCTAAATTAAAGAGTAAATCTGTACATTTTGTCCTTTCAGAGATGACTAATTTTTTTTCAAGACAAGAATTTGTGGTTAGGCGCAGCTAGGTAACCAGAAATAATTTTTAACAGTATTATTCCAGTGTTATGAAGTTACACTTTATATAAAACTATATAAAAACATTCGCTCACATCTCTCATCGTGTATTGTTCAAGTATAACCATTCTAGTTTTTTAAGCTTTATACAATCGCACATTTTATACCATTCATTGATAAAATTTAACAACTGCCCTTAGACTTCTGTTACAAGCACAATTTGAGTAAACAAATTTTTTTGTTGAAATTCTTGTTGATGGTCATCACACATGCTATAGATGCAATGGATAGAGATGAATTTGAAAAGCTCTGGAGTATTCCTTTAATGGAGAGGTAATTTGAAACGAATGGTAGCTCAGTAGTAGTGAGGTTCAAATAATATAAAATAATGTTACTGATGTTATATGCTGAATGAATTAAATGTAAGTATATTAACCAAAAAGCTGATCTTGCAAACAGAGGCATGAATAGCAAATTGGAAAAGCGAACAATGTTATATATATATAAAAAAAAAAAAAAGCTTCAACAGCTAAAAAGGCCAATATGAAATGAGAAATCACAAAGTTCTCACAGTAAAGCTTAATAAATAGACAAGAATAAACTAAAGCAGGTGTCCAGGTTCTACAGCTGACTCAGTCTTTCATTTCTTCTACATTTAGCACGGAGCGCTTTTTGCTTTGGAATAACATCGCTCTGGAATGTTGTCCTGTTCCTCATTCGGTACATGTTAATATGCGAAAATCCGAAGACAAAAATTGCCACAATAAAAAATTGTCCTTCATTTGTTAAAGAAAGAATCGTAGGCATCTCTGTCCTCAGGCTCAATGTGATGACACATCTGTGGCTTCCGCAGTGGCTCGGCGCTGCTGTAGCTCAGCTCGGAGCAAAGCGTTCTCGTTCTTCAGCTCCTCCACCTGAAATCAGCAGGTTTAAATTACTTCAGAAGTCATTTTAATCCAGAAAACTGCTGATTTTTGCAGCTAGAGCTCCTGAACACTGCCTGCTCCCTCCTGCTAATAAAATACTAGTTCACCTCAGTGTTATGCTAGCAGCAAGCTAGTAAACGGTTGCATAGTTCACCACACAGTGTTAAGCTTAACAATACAGATATCTGAGGTTAGCTGACATTTTCTTCATCATACATTACAGTTTTTCAGGCAATCCTTCTGTAAAGCACATAACTTGTTTCGCGCTGTTAGTACATCTTTATGCTAGCATATCGGTCCCGCATATAGCCCTCTCCCTATGACTCCCTATGGCTATCATTTGACGATTTCTCCCCTGACAAATAGTTTTTCTACAAGTGTGACATTTACGGAAGTTTTAATTTCACCTCAGGTGTCAGTGACAAACTGATTATAAACACTAAAGCAGCATGACTAGCATTCAAACGTGAAAAAAATGGGCATATTACAGTTAGGCTAAGAATAATTGAACTAACCTGAATATGTGGTGAGGTATAAAATTGTCTAGCATGGAAATTCATTAACATAAGTAATAATTTGTGTTTACTTTTTACATATTTCCTTTGAAACCAATGTACATTTCCCCCCCCCCCCCAAAAAAGAAGTGAATTGAATAAGCTCCATCTAAATGACTATTACTAAGGAATGCCAATGGAGTGTGAAAAGTGCCAGTACAGCCTGAATTTAAAATGTACAAATCTGACTTTTATGCCTTTATTTGAATTTATAGGTACATTTTTGTAGTTGGATTAGATAAAATTCCATGGTTAGGAAACTGTGTCCAAGTTTTAAAATTAATTTTATAACAATGAAAGGCATAAGGGTCCCTGGAGGACTAGTGGTTAGTCGGCCAGGGAACCAACCCCAGTACACAACAGTGCGCTCTCAGTGCCGGTCCTGAGCCGGGTTGCGTCAGAAAGGGCATCCGGCATAAAAACTGTTCAAAATCAACTATGTGGACCAATGATCCACTGTGGCGACTCCTAACGGGAGCAGCCGAAAGAACAACAACAAAATGAAAGGCATAAAAATTCAGATTTGTAAATTTTTAAATTCAGGTTGTAGTGGTACATTTCTCCTTCCAAAAATGATTTGGCAAAAAAAATCTCCATGAAGCTTAAAAGCAGTTAATCAACTAAGACAATGTCAAATTATTTGCTTCTTTAGTACGACACTAACGTTTGCGAAAAGTAATAGCCAAAAACCTTCTGGCAAAATTTCCGGCCTCAAAGCGCATCCAGCTTTTACGTAGCAACACCCAGACTTGTGATTTGGGACACAATGTGATTTAATGTAATCTATAAACATGAACATGTACAGATTGCGAGGTGTATTCAAGGTGTATCTAAACATTGAAACGTTATGCGGCAGCCATCTTGGACTACCACTTTTCCTTTTTTAAGATTAAAGCAGAAGCATGGGTGAGTTTGTATGATTATTTGGACGTGCATTTACTGAAATATAGTAATCTCTATTGCAAAACTAAAGCAGCAAACGCAAGAAAGCGAACATCTTGGCAGAATTACATTTAAAGGTAAACAAAAATTGGTGTCAATTAAAATTTTCACTGAACTATTCCTTTAAAAAGGAGTTGGAAAAGCTGCAAACTCCAACTTCCCAGATGGCATTTTTAATCCCTGGATATTTTTTTGGACTGGCGTGACCTCATTACTCTGGTTGCAATGCAACTATAAACAACTGTAAAAATACCGTGATGCAATGAGATGATGTTCAGTGAAGTAGTGTAATTATCACAGACCTAGAAGAGATCCACCCTCATGAGATTAATTATACTACCTAACACTTCATGCGCTCTTTGCTCTATTTCTGGATATTGCTCATTATATGTTGTGTAGTGCTTGATTATTTTGCTTCCTTTAAGTACTTCTTCCTCAAAATGTCATGATCTTGGCGAGGCAGATCTTTTGGCAGGGCTGAGCTCATGGCAGGCGGGCTTACCTGCTGTCTGAGGATCTCATTGTCCATCTGGACTCTCTTCACTTCATGGAGACTCTCGTGGAGTCGGCGGTTGCTCTGCCGCAGCTCCTGGATGTAATCGCAGGCCTTGGACAGAATGCCTCCTTTACTCTGAGACAGAGAGAGAGTAAATATGAACTAAAGGCTATTAGTAATTATTTAACTTATAATAGCAAATGCTTTTTAAAACCTCATTTTTACACTCTACTGATAAACTACTGAAGGCAATTTAAAATTTATTCTAGACATATCTCTAAACAAATAATTTAACAGAATAGTTCGGTTATAGCCGGTTATAGGAAAATAATCAACAACAGGGTGGTGTGATGTGGCCAAACACAAACCGTGGCCCAACAGCCAAAACTGATTATTTTCCTATAACACCATATCCTGAAGTAATTTTACAGCAACTGCAACTTTTATTACTTAATGAAAAACATCGTACATTTTAGCCATTTCTAGTTGCGTTAAATGTTGTGGAACATCTCCGAAGACAATTTAGCTCCTGTTATCATTTATCTTATAGCAGCTATAAACAGTCGTTCCCTCACCTCACCTCTCTTCTTTTCTCCTTCTTGAAGTTAATAGACAAAAAAGCAGCTTGTCACATTACAAAGGAACCAGAATGCACAAACCTTCTGTCCTGAAGACTTTCCCTTACTGCAAAACGTAAAGATACAGCTTTACCTCTGACTTATACAAAGCTCTGATACTGGAGACTCCTTCCAAAAGTGTTAACATTGAATAAACATCTCCTTACATTTATCTATACCACATCAAAGATTATACATTATATTTTGTTAAATAACAACATTAAAAAAAATTATATTATTAGACTTGGATTATGTCTAATAATATGATATGGAGAGTAACTCTAAATTAGCCGTTACTATAGAAACGATAACTTATTGGAACGAGTGCATTCATATAGTATATGCACCTGTGATTTGCCTTGTAGGTGGAACTATAGTCAGAGCTGCTGTTATAGAAAATCAATCAAAGTTGAGAATTCACTAAAGCCAATGAAATTTCAGAATTCAACAGTGCTATGGTATAAAGAAAAAACAAATACACCATTTTTTAGAAATTACCTCAAAAATAGTTAATAACCCAGAAACATTAACTGACCGATATTTGTCTCCTTTTTTTTTTTTTTTTTAATTACTGGTGCTATGATGCTAATATGCTAATGTTGCTAACAATCAATGGAGGTCTATCTCACCCAAACAGTTTTTTCTTAAAATACATACCAAAATCTTTATATACTTGCTCCCATATTGTTTAGCTATCATTTTTTTTTAATACACCATTTTCAACGAAAATGGAAAATTTTAGACTTATCTACCTTTAAATGTCAGGAGGCTATGCAGTGTGAATTTCAAGTAATGTTCCTCTTCAGATGTGCTAAGGCAATAATGATTACAATTTTATGACACGGCCGCCCCATACCGTCACATTGTTCTGCTACACAATGTTCATGTCTTTGGATGATACAGTGAGTCACACCGTGTCCTAAACCGCATCAGCAACTCTGTGTGACGTCAGTGAAGAACTGAATGCAGTTCAAGACAGATATTTACTGAAAAGACACTGGGGTGAGACAGATTTCCCTTACATGTTAACTAAATTCGTACATATTGCTATTGTACTGGTTCAGAGATCAAGCTGTCAGAATGACAGGAATGACAGAAGCTCCTCACCGCTCCGGTTTTAGTGCAGTCCATGCTGCAATCTGGGATGATTTTAGACAGCGTCACGATCCAGTTGTTGATCTTGTCTCTCCTCCGTCGCTCCACTGCATATTGCAAAATTCAAAACAGCTGTAAGGATGAACTGGCATTGCAATTCAGCATAGTTTTACAAATCCTTCATTGATTTTTCTTTATGGTTAAGTGTGTATAATGTACACTGTCAGCTGTCCCATTGCTTGTCGCTGGAGTGGCACCTTTAGCTTGAAAGTGTACACTGGGTACCATTAAAGCTTTACTCTAAAAGGTAATTATGATCCTTTTTTTTTTTTTTTACCTTAAATCTTCATTAAAGGTACACAATATCCATATTTCCAGGTGAAATACGCAGAGTAAATGGTACAAAAGATAAGAGTACCACCCCAGTGATAAGGTACCCTTTTTCCTGAAAGTGTAGGTCATTCAGGTGACTTGTAGCATGAACAGGAAGCTTTTTCTTTTTTTTTCTTTTTCAGTCAGAACACGTTTGACCTTGGGAGCAATGTAGTTGAAGTGTTTTTTGTGACAAATTATTTGATCCATTTCCTTTGAGCTTTGTGCAAAGTCATATCAGCTGGCTAACTAGCAATGAGGTCATGTCAGATGGAGTAAATGTATACTTAAAACTCAAATTCAGACTCGTGATACTGATACTGTCAATTTCCCACTATCCAACCAGTAATTTCAGAAAATATCTGTAATATTCTCAGCAGGCTTGGGGGTGTTTGGGGGGAGAAAAAAAAAAAACAATAGACACAAGTTAACTGGACTAATTCTAGGTGATGTCGGACCACCAGCTTTATCCACAGATTGCGTAGAGCATCCAGCGCATTAACACAAATTATCATGTTTTTCTTTTGTAACATCACATTCGGGGTGTGAATTTTCACTGTGATAAATGGCAGCAATTGTGCAAAATGGGCCCCAAAAATGGTTTTAAAATTGGTGCAATCCATTGAGAAGAAAGCAAAGAGGCCTGGAAAGACCCATGCTCTCGATGAGTAGATAGACATTATTAGAGAGTGGGACCAGGTGAGCTGTACTTTTTATACATTTTCCCCACTGAAAATTAATAGTAAATTAGCTTCCAGTAATCCAGAATCCTGTAGATACAGTTTCTTAGAAAGGATTATGTTCATAGTGCGGATTTGGATGTATTGATTTAATTGATCTTCAACTTCATGAACTCCTATTTACTCCAAATTCAATTATGACAGATGTCTAAGGGCAGCTGTTAAATTCAGTCAAGTTGTATGGCAGTATTCAACTAAAAGTTCTGGATAAGCAACTAACATGGTTGAATGATAGCTGATATCTTTTAATGCTTAACCATTAGTTAATGGTGATTAGTTTATGACTATAAATAAAGTTTGAACTGATCGTTTTGTTTTTTTTCACAGTACCACTTTTGCACCATGGACTCTTAACACGTAATTCATTGTCCACTTGTCTTTAAATATTCTGTTTTTGTCATCAACTTTTTTTTTTGTTTGTTTTTTTTTATTTTTTTTATTTATTATAAACAATCCATGTCATCAGTTCACTAATCAGATCAGAGACTGAAAATAAAACAAAAATCTATGAAAGTTTTTCAACGCTCCCCTTCTCTGAACTAAAGTCTCTAGCCCTGTAGCTAGTCTCTGGTGAGCTGGCTTCAGCTAAATAATTTACATAAATGCATGTGATTTGGATCAATCACAAGAAAGGATCAGCTACAGAAGCTGCGTTGATTCATGTTTAGAAAATTAGAGTCACTGAAATACAGCTAACATTTTCTGCTTGGGTCAATTTGATGAAATGCTTTGTCCGTTGATGACTCTTGGTGTATATGATACATGTTTCATATATATATATATATATATATATATATATATATATATATATACATTATATTATATTTGTCATTAAGCATTATTGAGCATAACGTTTACACCACAAAACCAGATTTTCTTATTTTTGAATTGCATTAGTATTGGAAAGATGGATAAAGCTCCACTGAAATGGCTTTGGTAAGACTTCTTTATCTCATCCTAAGACATTCATGTGTCCAAATTCTTGTCTGTGGTAATCATCTATACATTGGCATATTGATTAGGTTGAACAACCCAGGACTATTCCTTTAAGATGGCGACATGAATTCAACAAGGATGCGGTAAACAGTACTGGAATGCAAAGAAGGGAAAAAAAAAAAAAAAACACAAAATATTCTGGTCAATCCATACCACTCTCTAGTGGTGGACTCATGGTATTGCTGAATGAGACTTCAAGAGCAAATTTAACCCCCGATGCTTTTAGATTGGACCCATATTTGGTGGAATGCTCCAAAAACAATAACCATGTATATTTGCAGCATTAAAAAAAACAGTAAATCCACACACACTCTCACCTTCGTTGTGTTGCGCCCTCCTGCGTTCGTCTCTCGGCATGCGCAGCCCTTCCATCTTCCTGCAGAAATGACATGAAAGGATGACAAAAACTCAGCCGTGACCTTTTCTTCATCCAAATGCACACAGTAGCACATGTTCATACCGAAGGAAAGAAACGCAAAAGCCCTGAGCTGTTCACCCTTATTCACAAACTGGGGTGCACAGCTTGGTGCTTATCGAGGGCTTTAGAAAAGCCCACCATCCACTCCGGGGCCAACAGGGGTGTCAACTTTAAAGCACCGGTGAATATGAGGGGTTTATGAGACATCAGAGAGAATGATCCAAATGCAGACCAGCATGGCAGCCTTGACAACAGCTTCACATCCAAATGAGTGAAAATATCTGGTTGCCCTTTCGTGTCAGCGGAATCGTCCTGTAATAAACTGCAATGCCTGAGGCTTGGATTCGCTCTAATGACATGAGTGTTCTCGGCATGCAATCTTCTCTCAGGTACACTTTAATTAAATCGAGGTGAGGACAAGAACAAGGACGAGGTGCCAGAGTAAAGGGGACGATCTTCACTTTTACAGCGACCTGGACAAAAACACTTCAATATCAGAGATGCTTTGGGTTTTGAAAGGTAAAGGGCAGGGAGAATGTATGATAGTGTGTCAGACAGTAAGTCTAGTGCAGTTTTATCAGCGACAGAAGGGGAAATCCAGACCTGAGTCAAATGCAAACGTATTAATACCAAGCTACAAGTGGGAAACGAGCAAGGACATGATGGTAAATGTCACCTAAAATCATATTTTCATATCAAACACAGCGCATATTCTCCATCTTCCTCTTAAATGGGAAGCTAGATCCCTTATATATAAACGCACGTTGCTAGCTTTTTTTTTTTTGAATAAACAAAAGTTCTGCAGCTCCTTATTTGGGGCACACTTAAAAACATTACTCTATCATGCCAAACAAACGTTTTCAAACACACTGTATTAATGTTTTTGGTTAAACTTCAAGTTGGGTTGAAGTTCTATACTCTAGAATTAGAAAACTTGAGTAAGAAATGGATATACGTGAACTGAGAAATGTAGAACTCAACATTATCGTTTCTATAGTAACAACTTACACTCGTATGGCCAGCGCTGAACATACAAGTCATACAAATACAAATACAAATAATAAATATATAAAAAAGTGTGTCATTTTGACAAAGAGAAATGAAATGATCATTGATATTGTTGAGTTTTCTGTAAGGAGACATTTTTTATAAGATTTATGTAAGGAGTCTCCAGTGTCAGTGTTTTGTAACGTTCAGAAATATGTCATTTCCACCAAGGACAGAGGATGTCACGTTTCGTGGTTTCTCGGTAACCTGACAAGCTGCATTTCTTTTCTTATTAGCTTCAAGAGTAAGCGATAACAGGAACTCACTTGTTTCGCAGGTGTTCTTCAACAATAAATGTAACTTCAAACATAACATTTTTTGTGTATGTGTATATGTCATACTTTAATAAATAAAAATTATAATCAGTGGCAAATTGCTGTGGTATAAAAGGAATAAAACACTTCCGGATTAGAAGATACAGTAATTCCACTTTGCGTCAGCAAAAAAAAAAAAAAAAGTGTTGTGTTTTATTCCGTATATAATACAGACTACTGTGCAAAAGTATTTGATTCTTACTTGCTGAACACAGCAGAGATCATAACTTATAGCACATACTGAGTCAATATAGGATTTATACGTTAAGAGATGACAAGCAGCGTAGATGTGTTAGTATCTGAATAAAATACATGCAGACTGTAAAACATTATAGAACAGTGTGGTGTGCAAACAAGACGCTCAGGTTCAGACATGAGGATTTCATATCTGAGTAGAGACAAAGTGATTTGACTCTAAATAATGTGCTCTTGAATAACAAGAATCATTTGAGTGGAACTTTCTTCAAAATGTGTTTCTAATTGATGAAATAAAGACAGCTGGCGGTAATTGAGTCAGACCCTTCTGTAAAGCTCACTCGGTTTTCTGATGAAAATTAGAGAGTTTTTATGTTGAATTGATTTATCAGGTGTTACGAGGGTTTGAACCTTCAGGCTGCAATGTGTGATAAGCTTTCCAGTGTACGGAGTGACAGCAGGTGTGTAGTCGTTTTCACTGAGGCGATAATTAGCTATCACGCATCATACGTTAAATATAACTGGTCCTTTATTCATTATTGTGTTTTTTATAGAAACATGGAAGAAGAGATATCCATTCTGTAGTATAAACTGTCTTCATATTTCAGATTTGTTACAGTTTAGTACTACAGTTGTACAAAAGTTTGCACACCCAAGAAAAGGAATGCAATTTGTACTAACAAGATATTTAGTGCGCTCCTTCATTACCACAAATAATAAAAATAAACAGTGTATTTCCCTTCTGAATGTCTTATAGATCTCTTTTTTTTTAATAATAAAAATATGCCCACTTTTCTTGTAACAGATCAGATATAGAGCCCAAGATGGTTAATAAATTTTGTTAAGTTCTCATATTACTTTTATATTTATATAGATATTTATATTTTTATCTTATAGTATTTTGTCTTTTATGTTTAATCTGCTCATAACCATTCTTATTTGTCAATGAATTATAAAATATATGTACATTTTTGTAAACAGATGTAAACGAAAGATTTCAAAAACAGCTCTTCTTTTTAAACATAACTCACATCATACAACTTAGCAGAAGAATCAGCATCATTTCAGAAAGGTCAGTTGAAATATTCTGGTGATTTAATTGCCACTGTGTCTTGAACTTGGTCCAATACTTTTCCAGTACTTAGTTAAAAGAAATGATATTTAAAAAAAAGTTTAATCAGATGTTAACATTAACATTAACTTTAAGTCAGTAGGTTAAATACTTTTAGACTCTAATAGGTCTCGTAGGCCCTTATTGGCTTTTGTTTATCGATATTGGGATTTTTGGCTGAAGTGCAACTTTAACTAAACCCCACTTTGTAGGTTCCCTCAAGTACAAACAATATGAATAATTTACATCGACATGAATAATTTTGAGTTGCATCTGTCTCTGGTCTTTAAGTATTTATCCTTTAATAAAGAATTGTAGGAAAATCAATTGAAGAGCCATAAACGAAACCCCATCCGAACACAAAACAGCAGAACACCAGCATTAACATTTAACATTTCATTATCAAATCTATATTTAATACCTGGATACAAAGGTTACCCAGGCAGGAAAACCCACAAACCTACCAAATGTCACTCCGGACAAGCCGCTAACCGGATTCGATTTTCTCTCTCCCTTTCTCTACCACACCAATTCTGTTATGGCTGATTGTGATCACGTGATCTAGCCACAACTACAAACGAACTCCTTCTTCAAGTGTTTCTTTCATTTCTTTCATGTAAATGTGCAGTAAAGAAACACACATACAACAAACAGCAAATGTGAAAAGATCTATGAAAGGAAAGTTTAACTGCATTGTTAGCAGATATCTCCTGCTACTCAGTCCAGACTGTTCCGTCGTGTTGGGTAAAACGCCACGGGTCTTTAAATTGCATTTAGGGATTGAAAGCTTGTTGCTCCAAATTCCAGCTGAATATAAAGTACAAAGAGTGTTATAGAGATAATTATTTAGCTATCTCTATTATTTTGGACACAAGTAAATAGAGTGCGGGTGATCAAAGTCATGTGTAAGTAAGGTATTAAAAACACTTGGGGCATGCAGGAAAATACCCAACAACAGGGTGTGATGCAGTGTCATGGTGCGATGTGGCTTGATGTATAGTAGCTCTGCTTTACTGTTACAACCCCAACATTTGTTTATTTTCCAATCACAGCACATCCTGAAGTGTTTTATTCCTCTTTGCTAACACTAACATTTTTTATGTTAGAAAGAAAGACACATCATACTTTATATCCATTTGTAGTTACATTAAACACTGTGGAATGTATACGAGACAAGTTAGTTCCTGTTATCACTTCCATTATAGCAGCTATAAACAGTCTTTCCTTCATCAACCTCTCTTCTCTCTCTTGAAGTTAATAAGTAAAAAAAAAAAAAAATGCAGCTTGTCATGTTACCTCCTGCATCCTGAAGACTTTCCCGGGGTGGAAAAACGTTCTGTGACAAATCACTGACACTGGAGACTCCTTTCCAGAAAAAAAACTTATCAACATCTTCAAGTAGCCTACACATTGTTTTAAATGAAAATTTAACTCATTCAAGAGTTTCCATATCTGTATATTAGCTGCCTAACCGCCGCAGTGACATCATCATCAGTGACATCACACATGTACGCGTTTTCCCAAGCTAGGATTCGGTCCTATTCAATGAGGAAGATCTAGTGTGGCCTGAACGAGCTGCCTAAACAACGATCTCACTGTGGTTTTCTTTTTATTAATTAAATCAGGTCTCTGCTGCTGGCTTCCACATGACAGGTTAATTAAAGAGGACTAGTTCTTTGTTTATAAATTCAGTCGGCTTGTGAGTTTATTCTGGTGAACAACTGTTGGCAGTCAGGGACACTGGGGAAACTAAAATGTGATAGTGATTCAGTTCATTCAAAAGTGGAACTGACACATTAAACAAGGTTAGACTGTTTAGATTTTATAAACGGAGAACAACCGGCAAATATTGTTTAAACTAATCTGGATGTATGTTTTATATCCATCCAGTATACATTAATGTGGAGCATGGAGAACTTCTTGGTGGCAAATTCACACACAGTTTAGTTCACAAACTAGATGAATTAAACACCTTTTTCTGAGACCCACCGACCCGTGAAAATGAGTGTCAAAACTTGGCAGCAAAGAAAGAAATCCATAAGCCAAAAGGTCATGAGGAAAATTAGAGGATAATACTATTGTATATTGTATAATATAAGTAAATTCTGGGCTAATGATAGCAGAGGATCATCACTGACTATACTGAAGGACCTATGATTTGTATTTGCACCATGTTTTCTAATAGATTTTGATGTTTAACATTGTGCTTGTATTTTTGTTTAATACTTTTGCCACAAAATCAGCTCTATCGGTCATTCTCATTAATAGATTTCTTCCACATGTTCACAACAAGCATGCTCATAATATGAACTTTTACTACTGTACATATATAGTCATCCTGTTGCTGGGTTTGGTAGAGGTGAGCGATGTACACAAACAGGTAAAGCGACTGCTATCTTTAGTGTCCCCGTGTGGCAGATACTCACGCTGCATATGGATGAGTGCGGGGAGCTATGGTGCGTGGCGCGCCAGGCTGAAGAATCTCCGGCGTGCTCATCACGTAGAACTGACCTGAGAGAGAGACAGAGAGAGAGAGAGAGAGAGAGAGAGAGAGAGAGAGCAATTATTAAGTCAGAACTGAGTCATCTACGTCATCAGGGTGCCAATATACATATATATGAATTAATTTTGTAACCAAAATTAAAAAGTACCCAGAGCAATGTGTACGATAATATTATATATTGCACAAGTTTACATACCATTAGACCTAAATGAAGAAAATAAGTAAGGAATAAAACACTCGGGGTGTGCTGTTATAGGAAAATTATCAATAACTGGTTGGTGTGATTAAGTGGAGTTACTTGTACCACCCCATTGCTCATTATTTTACTACAACATCAAGCATTTTATTCTTCTTATACCACACTAATTTACCAACAGGTACAATTTTTATTTGTTAAAGAATGACGTCATTTATTTATCCATTTATAGTTACATTTAATGTTACGTTAGTTCCTGTTATCACTTACATTATGACAGCTATTTCTAGTCACATAGTTATAACAGTCGCTCCCTCTTTTTTTCTTGCTCTTGAAGTTAAAATTACACCTTTACCTCTGACTGTTACAAAGCAGTGACACTGGAGACTCCTTCCATATCAACAATTATACACATTTCTAAATCAGTTTAAATGGAATGTACCTGAGAATCAGCCGTTACTACAGAAACGATAACGTATTAGGAAGCGAATTCATATAAACCTGCGATCTGTGATCTGCCTTGACCAATCAGAATCGAGAATTCAACAGCACTGTGGTAAAAAAAAATAAATGACATGGCGTATGTTAGGTTTGACAAAGGTTCCTTCATTACCACAAATACATCATTAATAGCAAAAATATTCTTCAGAGAAAAACAGTTGGGGGAAAAAAGCAGAGCTGTGAGTCTGAAGCCAAAAAATGTATTCAAAAAAGTGCTGTTTGTTGCTTTTTTAGGTTCAGGACCGCCAACAAGATTAAAGTACTTTGCAAGCTGTGTAAGAGCGAGCTCATATATCATTCCACTATTTCTAATTTAAGGACCAATGTGCAGTCTGTTGAACCCAAAGAGAGTTCTCGAGGGCGCAGCTTTAAAACTGCCTCTGTTGGCATCCTCACATCCGGATATAAAACACAGGAGTTACTGCAGCCATGTAAGAAGAAATCACAAAAAAAGAGAAACCCTAAGGGGCATATTCAAAGTTGGCAACTTAAAAGAAAACTCCAGCCTGAAACACAGTAAATATGTTTGTATGGTTTGTGATGTGTTTAGCGATGGATTTTTCCTTTAAGGCTCCATTAAAAGTTAAGTCAAAGTTCTCTGCGTTCAGACTCAGCGTCAGTATTGTTTTGATTGCAAAAGCCTACAGCTGGTTTTCACACTGAACTTCTTGTTCCTGCATTTGCTGTAATTTCTCTTGGCATAAGTGCGCACACCGTCCATCTCACCTGCTGTGTGAGAGCGTGTAGGTTCGGCCGGATGAGTTGAAACTCCAGCGGCTGTCGCATCACTTACAGCAGCTGGTGGGATGTAGGAGAAGCGTGCCTCACCCCCGATCGTCTCTGCTGCAGGACTGCCTCCATTACTGAAGGGACTCTGGATCACAGCCTAACGTTCACACACACAATGCTTTTACTACTAAACCTACTGAGCTGACATGCACAAAGCAGCCACATGTCACAGAGCTGTTGTTTATTGTAACCACATGTAGTGTAACCAGATCTGCTGAATCAGCAATGTTTCTGTTAGAGATACAGGCATCTGGTCAGTTACGATATATAAAGTCATTACTCATTATCCCTGATGAGTCATTTTTACTATCATTAAGTACTGAGTAATCGCTCTGATTGTGAATTTCTGTCTGTCAGTCACAGTGAAAAAGGTGTGGACTCTAGATACATCTTTGAGAAGGTGTGGCATAGAGATCTGTCCTTGAAAGAGGAATGACTTCTGGATCTGTCAGGCCCAATAAAAGAGGAGTGCCCTCTGGATCTATCAGTCACAGTGAAAGAAGCGAGGCCTCGGGATCTGTCATTAAAACAGATGTGGCCTCCTGATCTGTTATTGAAAGATGCATGGCCTCTGGATCTGTTATTGAAAGAGGCATGGCCTCTGGATCTGTTATTGAAAGAGGCATGGCCTCTGGATCAGTCAGTCCTAGTGAAAGATCAATGGCCTTTAAATCTGTTAGTCCCAGTGAAGAGGCATGGCCTCTGGATCGGTCAGTCCTAGTGAAAGATCAATGGCCTTTAAATCTGTTAGTCCCAGTGAAGAGGCATGATTCTGGATCTGTTAGTCCCTGGGAAAGAGCCGTTGGTTGGTGTTAGTTGATTCTGTACCTGTTGTGCTCCAGTAAATGAGGCAGAAGAGACCACGCCCACTGCCCCACCCACCAGCGGCTTGTTAGTCAACTGAACAACCTGATAGGTTACCTGAGAAAAAGGTAGACATTTATTACCTCACTTATAAAGACAACTAAAGAACTCTAATGTTAGACACTTAACTGTATGCACTAAACACTTTAGTAACACTCTTCAGATACATAACAAGCACTTATGATGACTAAACTTGAACCATTTCCACTGCGAACTGGTTCTCTGCAAACGGAGTGCAATGTGATGCTCGCTCTACCATTTAATGATGGTCTTAGTGCTGAAACTCAGCTCAGTTCGGTTCCAGCATGACCATGTTGTTGGTCTGGAACCAAGTACAAGTGATGTCCTGGGTTTGGTGTGGCCTCACCTTGTCACCATGACAAGCTGTTAAAATGTGTGTGGAATAAGCAAAATGGGCTTTTTAAGAAAATTACCGTTTATCATGAATTTAAAAAAAAAGAGTTTTAAAAAAACTTTTTACTGGCAAATGTAATGGACTAAATGGGAGCTACATAATCAACATAAAAAGTAAAAGCTACTTTTAAAAAAGGTACTGATGATGAAGGATTTGACCTTTGGATGGTAAAATATGCTTTCCAAACTTTCAATAACTGTCTTATTAAATTCATACTGTGCATCAGGAATAATAAAGTTATATATATTTTTTAAAAATGTAGGACCATCTGGAAAAGCAGATGACTTCCATCTTCCCATCAACAACATATTTAATGGTAGGAATGCACCATTCATCAAGAAAGCCAACAATTACCAAAGACGTTTAACATTAACAAGCCTCTCCTGAGAGCAAAACCATGCTTGGTCTCTCAGCACTGTCAGCAGTCATGCTTTAACTATGCTGGTAGTGGTGTGTGAGCTAATTTAATCTATGGCTCAATAACAGCACTAGCTGTTCACTCTGAAGAATAAGTATTTGTAAGTGTCCTACACGAGCATCCCTCCTTCCCTAACCTCCCCCTCTCCGTCCTATCATGTGACTTTCTTACTGACTGACATGTGACCTGGGCTCAGTTCCAGTCCCAGTGAGGAAACACAGTCACATGACCACCTGCAATAACTGCAACAGCGACTGCATCCTATTCTTCAACATCTATTCGGCTTACAGCACTCGTTCTTAACACATTAAATGAGCTTTATTATTTTTTTTAATAGTTAGATTTATGAAGTGTTTATTCAGGGGACAGAGAGAAACTCTGTAGCATGAGGATGTTTAGAGACATCGTGCCATAAATGAGCAGTAATTTGCATCAAAAGCAAAATCTATCCTCTAATAAATGCTAGTCGTCGAAATGGTGGTTTCTTCTTTAGCGTTTGCCCTAAATGTGTGCACATTTTCGCCTGCGACATTTTCTAACAAAACACAGCAACTCTAGTTTGCAATGTGATTATAAGCCTGACCTCGATAATCACAAAATCTAGCATATTTATCCATCCATCCATCCATCCATCCATCTTCTGTACCGCTTATCCTACGCAGGAGCCAGAACCTGGATCCTATCCCAGGAGACTTGGGGCACAAGGCAGGGGACACCCTGGAAGGGGTGCCAATCCATCACAGGGCACACTCTCTCTCACACACACACACACACACGATCTCAGACACTACAGACAATTTAGAGATGCCAATCAGCCTACAGTGCATGTCTTTGGACTGGGGAGGAAACCGAAGTACCCCCAAAGCACGGTAGAACATTTAGCATATTTATAACTAACATAAATTCCTGAAACTTAATGTAGTTTATTAATCAGTCTCTTAATGTATGAATTGTATAATTTAAAACAAGTGCCTCGTGATAACTCTGTGCAAGCTGCCTTTCATTTCTTACCTTCATTACCCTCTAGAGCAGAACTAATGCTGGACACGCACCCTGTCTTTGCTGATTGATTGCCTTCGAGGTAATTGGAGACCCAAAGTGCACCTTTAAGAAAAAAAAAAGCCCACCTGCGTGCCGCTGCTGTCGGGGAGAAACTGATACTGGACGCTCCGGTCAGTGAAAGCTGAAGTGTGAGGAAATGCAGCTGCTTCACCTCCTCTCAAAGCGTCTGTATCAGAAGCATATGATGAGTAATTTGGGTCAGATTGGAAAAAATCGTGAGTTTAAATCCCATGACTGCCAGGGGATAAAGCCTGAGTGGGATTTTATTTCATTTCACTACTTAAAATGCCATTTTCAAAAACACCTTGCAAAATGCTCTTTCTTATAATAATAAGGAGGAAATGTGCAATAGTATTATATTAGATATACAACTAATTATATTTGGCACAAAACATTTACAAAAGTGACAAAAAGGAATAATATATCTGAGAACTTTTCTTAAACACTTTATTTACACTTCACCATGCAGTGTTCAACCTTCTATACTGTTCTTTAGACAACAAAACTAGTGACTTGTGTAAAAGTGTAACAATAAAATAAACGGTTTAATCAAATGGAAAATAAAACTCTGCATGCATTTTGTACCAGTGTCTATCATATTCCTAGACTATGTGTTCAACCTGTTAACTGCACTGACATGTAAGCCATTTAGCTACTTCCTCGTCTTTTAAAATCAGCTTGATTTCTTATTAAATAAATTATTTGTTCTACTTATTCATCATATTTCTTCTACTATTCTATAATCCATCCTATATATTACAGATGGTGGTCTTATTCCTAACCAAACCCTTTCCATTTGCTCTAAAGCTGATGTACATATTATGCTGCATATATATTTATCTTATAAGAACCTAATACATGCATAAAAACAGTAAAAAAAAAAAAGTCTTTGTTTTATTAGGATTATTATAGGAGTTCTTCATACCTTCAGTTATCTCTGATGTGTCCTTTTCTTGTTTCGTTTGCCTGAAACCCATTGAGACAATAAGAATATCATTATAAAAGGAAATATTATACTGTTGAACTGTAAACATGAGTGTTCAACATTAAATATCTTCAGAATAGTTTCAATAAAATCTTATAAAATTCATGACAAACGCATATAACAAAAATATAACTGGTTATGACAAATATGTTCTATATGAAAAATATAACAGGCTAAACATGTTACGTGAATAAATGACATGCATTAACACATCCATACTCATTTACACATTATTTACACACATTTTTATTAATTTTTTTTAAAGAAATTGTATCTCTAAAATATCTCCTCTTAAACTGTAGTAGTAAAAAAAAAAATCTAAACTCACCAGTAAAATTATTTGAAATTTTAAAGAACAACCTTTACAAATGTGTTAAGCTCCGCCCACTTTATAATGTCATGTTTATGTGTCATTATGATACTCATATCATTTTCCTTCATAAACCTTAGAAGCCACACTAAGCAGAGTGGAAACACATTAAACAACATTAGTTTCTTTTTAAACTGTTTTACTCAAAACTAATTTTGTACGTTGTGCACCTGCACTCATGAAAAGTTAGATATTACTTGTTCACTCTTTGGGAGGAATTTCCCAAAATGTTGATTATTGTTGGATTTCTTTTACAGATTTACACTGAAAATGAATATTTTTTGGATTTATAACCGCGCAGTAGTTTTGGCTAAACGATAAAGAAATGATTTTCCAGCAGTATTTGCTGTAAAAGTCTCTCATTAAGAGAGTTCTCACTGTGAAAGGGAAATCTGAATTGTACCTACATACAACATCAGAAGACCAGATATTGCTTTTATTAAGTATGCAATTATATGTATATTTAATTAGAGCAAGACAATTTGCATACATAATTACTTTTATACTTGGAAACAAAAGTTATAATATGAAAAAATACCTGTATGAATTTCAGAAATGAACTGGCAAAGACTGATGGTAACATAATAATAATAACAATAATAATAATAATAATAATAATAATAATAATAATAATAATAATGACCCTATACACCTGTAGTGTCTCGCCTATAAACTACAAACTCACCATAGATTTTGTGCATTAATTATTGGAAAAAAAACCTCTATTTGATAAGAAGCAGGTGTCTCTGTAGTGCACTGAAGCTTTACCTCATCTCAGGCTCCAGACTCTGCTGCTGCAGCACATCCATCTGCCTTCAACTTCAGAAAGCGTTATTATGGAAATGTTGATCACGGGAACAAACACTCAGGTCATGTGAGAGTCCAGAGACACACACGGACCCACGCAGGAGCTGTGACTGTGTTCCAATTCACTTCCTGATACACATTTAGTGCACTACATAGCGCCCAGAAGCCGTTATTTGGACGCCCATGTTCGTGTCCCAATGCAGGAAGTGAAGCGTTGTTTGGATTCAGCCTGCGTGCTACGTCATGAGCGTGTCAAAAAAAAAAAAAAAAAAAGATGGTGCGCATGCGCACTGTGTTACTTAACTTTTCTTTCCCTTTTCCTAGATAGTTTCTTTTCGGAATTCGTATAAAAACATGTCAGCTGAGTAGCTGAGGGTTCCTGTAGGCAATATTCTTAATAAAATCCAAAAAATTCCAAAAAGTATTTTTATTTTTTAAGTCTATTTGTCTACGTAACGCATGTGTTTTATGAGAAATTGATCAGTAAGGAACTTGTTGCTTAAATAAACAAAACAAAAACAAAGATTGGAAAATGTTACCCTTCCTATTAAATTAAAATTTTATACCAAGTAAACAGAGTCTTAATTTTATGCACTATATGGCCAAAAGTTTGTGCACCCCTGACCATCACACCCATATGTGGTTCTTCCTGCCACAAAGTTGGAAGCACACAGTTGTATAGGATGTCTTTGTATGCTGTAGCTTTACAATTTCCCTTCACTGGAACTAAGAGGCCCAAACCTGTTCCAGCATGACAATGCCCCTGTGCACAGTGCAAGCTCCATGAAGACATGCTGTGTGAAGGCACAGAGCCCTGACCTCAACCCCAACTAACATCTTTGGGATGAACTGGAACTGGAGCCTCCTCGCTCGACATCAGTGCCTGACCTCACTAATGCTCTTGTGGCTGAATGAACACAAATCCCCGCAGCCACGCTCCAAAATCTAGTGGAAAGACTTTGCAGAAGAGTGGAGGTTATTATAAGTGTAAAGGGGGAATAAATCTAGAATGGGATGTTCAAAAAGCACATATGAATGTGATGGTTAGGTGTCCACATACTTTTGGTGATACAGTGTTTATAAAAGCCTGCTATATTATATATTTTATTTATGTTAGTATGCATTAGGCTACATTTCTTTTGGAAACGTATTCCTTTGAAAAACCAACTAACAATTATTGTCTCCCAGAATGACCTGGGAATGTTTGATTTCTTGAAACTTTCTGAGAACAGATCTTTTAGTTCCTGTTTAGCATTCAAGGAAAGTTTCATTATGGCTCAGAAAATGTTCCTTTAAACGTTTAACTATCCTTGGACCTTGCGCTGATCCGGGATGGTTTGGAGAATGTTGGTTTGGAGAATGGGAACATCCTCTGAACCCTTAAACCAGTAGTTCTCAAAGCATGGGTTTAATCAAAACTTCAATAACTCACAAACAAGTAGCATATAAATAATGTCAAGTCAGACCTAATATGTTCTGTCAGTGAAAAATTCAGGAATAAAAAGCTATATGGCTCCAATATATATACAAAATGTTTTTGTGTACATTTAAATAATGTTCATGTAAATAAATCGGTAATCAGGGAGTTTATGGAATTTATTTTATAGTTAAAAGAGTCCCAGGATACAAAAGGTTTGAGAACGCCTGTCTTAAACAAAGCAGTTACTATATAGTTACAGACCAGTTATTACACACAACATTTCCCTGATGTTAGCATTTGGTTCCCCTTTGGTTACTTTTTCGGGAACCATTTCATAACGTTTTGGAACATTAGGGAAACATTGAGTGTTTATTGGATAGCACTACATTATAAAAAGTGTGTATACTAATAATCATTGCCTGTTCTTTATTTTCTGAGCGTTTTATTCATCCCAATTATACAATTAATAATGTTTCTTTTATTACAACATAGAAATCCCTCTAGTAACCTTTAACCTAGATAGCAGACACGGAACTCGAATCAGATCTTGTTTCTGTCCGAACTCTGTAGCCTTCAACACACGGTCATCGTTGTTATGTCGACACATTTGATTGGCTCTCTTTCTGCTTTCAGGAATTTCATTGGCTGAACAAGTAGGCGTTCGATTTATGGTCCCGCCCCTTGTTGTGTCGCACCGATATTCCTCCGACCGCGTCTTCACACCGGTTTGTGATTCCTCAGCTAGCCGACGGCTGCCACCATGACCGCCCGGGTTCTAGTCGGAGTTAAGCGGGTTATTGACTATGCCGTAAAGGTACACGTCTTCTCTTTTTACCATCTGTTTTCTCATTCTGAAGAAAATGCATCCATTTTTAATATTTATTTTCCAGACGATGAACTTTAGCCAGCTGTTTGGCAGGTTATCCGAGTTAACCCCGGGGCGAATTCCAAAAAGTAACTTAGTGCACTACAAAGGGTGCAGACGCGGCTATTTTCTCGCGTGTGTAGTGCACTTCTTTGGCAGACAGAGAGTTATTTGGGATTGGACCTTAGCCTAGTTTTGCTAGCAGACAAGACTGTTAAAGCCAAGATAAACTTCTAACCAAGGTCAGCGCGGATAGGAACGTTTTTGGACGGAGAGATAACTAAACTAAACTAAACTAAATTAAATTTATCTCCATATTCACTGTTATCAACTTAAATACTTTAATACAGAAGTTTTTAATTTTTTGTTGTCATTCAGCTGTCATACCTCTGACATTTGGCTAGCAAGTGTTGCTAGCTGACAGGGTCTTCAATAGGGTTGCCAGATTCTGCTTAATAATTCCGACCAAACATTTTTAACAGTTTTAAAATCTTTCGTGATTCAATAAAACTGAGTTAACAAATACATCACTATCCAACAGCTACACGTGTTTATTAGCATAATAATGTCCCTGTGTAAGTTGTTACTATAGAAACGATGACATGTGCATTAAAATAAACCTGTGATTTGCCTTGCAGCTGCACTGCTATCAGAGCTGCTGTTGTAGAAGATTAATCAGCACCTTCTGACCAGTTAGAATGGAGAATTCAACAGCACTGCAGAATAAGAAATTATGGATCAGTATTGTGTAAATGATAAAAAAAAAAAAAGATGACGTCCTTCAACTAATCCTCACCACAACCCACATTAAATCTGGAATATAGATTACATGTTGTTTACGTGACTCTTGATATTTTCTTCCCGACCGCTGGTAGGTGATTATTTTTTATCTGCTCTCCAGTGTGAATGGAACACCATCCTGCTTCATGACAAGATAGGGACACGATCAAAGTCAGCCTGGACCCTAGACACGTGACAACAATTGTAAAACAATTTTACAATATTTTGCAATATGCAACACAAATAATAGGAAGTAACAATATTACGCATTATTGGGAGGATTGTTGTTTAGGTAGGCGACATTTTTGCGCAACATTTGGTCCATTTGGAAAGACAATTTATTGTTTATTTAAAAACATCACGCTGTACTTTTTTTCCTTTTCTAGTTACATGTAATGTTGTAACAGTAGTTCCTGTTACACGTCCTTGTGAATGAGTAGTTACTATAGAAACGCTAAAATAACAGAGCTGTTGTTGTAGAAAATGAATCAGCAGAGTGCAGATTTGCGACTCCAACAGCGCTGGAGCTTTTAATTGGGAATCCTCAAGTGACGGTTCTCCAAAAATCCACAGTAGTACCGAAATAGCAGCGTCTAAGAACTCGTGTAACATGATTTACTGTTGATACAGACCGTTTTTTTTTTCTTTCTCTCTCTCAGATCCGAGTGAAGCCTGACAACACTGGCGTGGTTACGGATGGCGTGAAACACTCGATGAACCCTTTCTGCGAGATCGCGGTGGAGGAGGCTGTCAGGCTGAAGGAGAAGAAGCTGGTGAAGGAGGTTGTGGCTGTGAGCTGTGGGCCTCAGCAAGTGCAGGTAAAACACATCCGGCATTTCTACCAAATCTTCCATCAAATCCCTGAACCTTTGTATCTAAGGACGTGGGATTTGTCCGGGGTGTTAAACGAGTGCTTTAGTAAAGGTGCACATGTTTGGTGACGCCGTTACTATACGACTGTAAGTTACTCTAAGCCGAAATTTGACTTACAGTCGATATTAAAGTGTTATTAATGACTGTAACACAAAATATATGTTTTGCTAAATATATTTGTGTGATCCAGATTGGCCTGTTCCGGTTATATCTGTTTTTCTATATACATTTTAGTTCACTTGTATCTATTTCTTATATACCTCCTGGAAGATTTAACTTGAACTCATTTTGTGAACCAAAAAGTTTAATAAAGGGTGTTTGAAAAACACGGCAGTGTGGGTAGTTTTTCTAGCAATATTCTTATTATATTTACCACATAGAGCAGGTGAAAAAGTAAATTATTAGTAGTAAATGTTTAAAAAAATACTTCAATATCTTATGTGAAGATACACTGCCCTCCAAAAGTTTGGAAACGCCTGAACAAAATAGGGTTTTTGGGCAATATCAGCATAAATCCTCTTTAGTTAGTGACCATTTTGCATTGATAATAAGGGACAACACTAGGCATCCGAGCAGTCACTTTATTCAAACATTGACTTGATATATA